>OX439133.1:11395735-11539220 GCA_949318235.1 Ecdyonurus torrentis | reverse complement strand
TTCGAAACTATTCCTAAAGGTAAAAAATCCACACGTTAAAAGATTTTTCGCTAACGTTGCTTACACTTTTTTCCTTTTGTTTACAAAAAATAAAAATTGCTGTATAGTGCTGCTTTTTTCGTCCAGTCAGCTTGTGGACAAAATTTAAAATTCATCTTTGAAACTCAAAATAAAGCGCGAATATATTTTTTTTAAGTGTCCTTTTTATTATATTTCTTAAGATTCGGATAAGGTCCCTCTGTTTTAAAGAATAGCGAATAGCTAATAATAAAATTGAATAAATATTTATTAAAATACAGAATGCTCTGCATGACTGATATAATTATAATGCATTTGCCGCAAAGATGTTTTATCATGGTTTAATTTAATCAATGATTAATTGATTAAATTGCTGGAATTATAGTTAATAAGAAAATAGATATTATGATTTTTATTTTTTTATTAATATTTACAAGAGCTTTTTTGTTTAGTTTTTTCCACAATATTTTTAAAGCAATTTTAACAAGCACATATTATATGTGCATACAATATATATAAATTGTTTTCAAATTTATTCTAATCTGTTGCGTAACAAAATTCAATTAATATATTTAAATTGGCTACCCAGTAAACCACAGTTTTTCACAAGTAGTTTGCAAGTACTTTTCCGATGTAAGAGTGTCACTCCCAGCTCATGTGACGTCACTGGTACTGACATTCTTGCATCGGAAAAGTACTTGCAATGTACATGTGAAAAAACTGTGGTTTACTGGGTAGCTATAATTTTTGTTTAAAAAATTGTGGTCCAGTAAACCACAACTTTTTAACATAGATGAGGACTGCAAGTACTTCTCCAAATGAAGAATCTCACTCCCTTCTTGCGTCACTATTGACTGATAAAGGAACAACTATTTTGAGACCGGTTATTAGCGATTTAGCTCACATCCTTTCGACCTTCTATGCATGCACGGAACGTCGAAACAGAAACGGATGTAAGCGAAATTGCATAAAGTCAGCTTAAAAACAGTTGTTCCTTTATAAGTCAATCTTCATGAGAAAATACTGTGGCAGCCGCTGCCATGTTCTTAAACTTTTTGGCCAGATAGCTGTACATGATCAAATGAAACAACATGTTCTTTTTATTGATTAAAGCAATACTTAACTTCAGACTAAAAATAAGTCATTTTTGTTCTTCTATAAAAAAAACATCAATAGAAATTAGTAGTTTATTTGACTTTTCAAAGAGGACTTTTCAAAGAGGAAAACTTTGATGCAGTAAATTTCTTTTACTGTGAGAGTAACAAATCTGTACACCTTCTCAGGTAAGCTTACCAGATAGAGCAAGGGGTACAATTTTTTTAATCTCATAGTAGTGGGGCAAGTACTCTATATTGCTAACCTCGCGGAGCTTACTTATCCTGCGGACTATGAACATCAAATAAATGACCCGTTACAATTACAGTGATTAAATTAATTTAAAAAAAAAAACTACTTATTTTTGGGGTTAAGCATCACTGTAAACTAAAAGTATTAGAGCTAGTACACATACAATACAGTAACTTAAATGGTTTAAGGTTTCAAACAAGTATATTTTCAGAACATAACAAATGTTAGATGAGTAAGGTTTATGATACATACAAATTTTGATATGACAATGAGAAACTCTCTGCTTCTACGTGTGATGTAGAATTCAGGCTAGAATGTTATGGATGCTAGGTGGCAACTCATAAGGCAACACTTGGTTAATGAGGTCAGGCATGGAGATGTGAAGCTGAGATGTTTGTTGTGACACTGATAACATATTACGGACTTGATACTTGCATAAGTCCTGGAGACTGAGAGGTGTGCCTGTAACATACACAAGATACATTTTAATGGAAAAGGAAGAAATAAATAAGTGGGTAATTTTATTACAAATTCTAAAAGAGAATATTGTCCTGAATTGGTAGATGTATGTAAATTTTTAATTTTTTACATCATTATATTTTTAATCATTTTAGTAACTTGCAAATTGACGTCAAAATCAGTAACTTTTTCCTATGAACATATGCACAAATTAAAAGCCATGACTTCAATTTTTAATTTTTAAAAATTTAATAAAAATACTTGAACTTAAAAAAAAAAAAAAAAAAAAAAAAAAAGGCATCATCAATTGATTTAGGTCTTCTTTTAGAATATAAAATAAAATTGCCCCCTCAAAAAATGGTTTTTGAAAAATATACTTAAAAAAATTACATATGAGTTATTTCCCTAGTTTATATAGTAGCTAGGCGGTAGTTATTATGATATAAAAATTGAAAAATAAATAACATGAAAATTGGTCTCAAAAACACTCAACTTCCAATAGCAAGTTGAAAATATTCTCTAAAATCCTACTGCCGCTACTATCTATAGTCCCGCAACAGAACTACAACAATCCCAGCAATCATGCCGTTTGATACAAAACAATGCACAGTAAAAGAAAACACTTACAGACTGACTGCACAGTTCTTAGAGTACCAAAAATATATGTAACAGACTGCAGTATCATTTAGGGGTTGAAGCTTCTTTGTTAAGGGTCTCTATCGTTAGCCAAGTAGTGTGCTTCTGATGCACCCCACAACAGCCAAATTTATTAGGAGAAAGGAGGGGGAAAACAGAGAGAATATGGGACACTGCCATAGATTTGCAAACTTGGGGAAAAAGGTGTGTATATATATATCGATGCTTCCGCGTCAAAAAAGAGAATCTGCACTTTCCACCAGCGCGGCGAATGGAGGATCTGCACTTTCCACGCAGCGCAGTGCGTAGTCTAGCGGCCATTTACTTAACATTACAGTCATGCTCCATGGTGGAAAGTGCAGATCCTCCACTTGCCGTGCTGGTGGAAAGTGCAAATAATCTTTTTTTGTCGCGGAAGCATCGATATATATATATATATATATATATATATATATATATATATATATATATATATATATATATATATATATATATATATATATATATATATATATATATATATATATATATATATATATATATATATATGGGAACTGGGGCAATACGGAACACTTTTCACATTTTATTTTTTCTATTTTTTAATTTTTGATAAATGATGAAATATAAAATGTGCTAATTTAGTTCATCTATTCCTACACAAACCCTAGAAGTTTGAATACTCTACTCCAAGTATCAGTATTTAAATGTTTACAAATACAAAAAGACCTTTTTACTCTTTACTCGCTTTGCGCAAAAACCCGGGGCTGTATGGAACATTTTGGGGGCAATATGGGTCAGCCCAAAAAAAAGCACAATGTGCATATTTAGGATGTCTGTTTTATTTTATTTGAAAGGAGACACTTATTATCTCCTAATATATCACAATTTTAAGCCTGAAATATGCAAACTGTCCCTGGAAAAAAAATTACAAAATTTCGCCTTCAACTGAAAAATCTGAGACTTATCCGATGTGATATTTAACTGTTGATTTGAGTGCTAACTTGGCAGCTATGAAATCATTAATACATTGATTGATTTGGTAATTATACTAAGCTGAATCAGTCTTCAAATAAGTGAGTTTTGACTTACTGCTACTAAAATTGAACAAAAGTGATCCCAATTAGCACAATGAAGGTGTTCCATATTGCCCCATTAAAGTGTCCCGTATTGCCCCATGGTAGGCTGTACTTGTTAAACATGGATATCAAGAATTGTAGATAAACTAATGAAACAAATTTTATGTAGTAATATAAGTGATATATGAAGTCATGTTCCTGCAAAAAAATTTTGATTGGGGAATGAATATTTTTTATTTTATTAGTAAAATTGTGAAAATATTAAAACTTGCTTTTTTGGCTCCAAATTTTCTTTCTTGGTTTTTACCAAAATGATTAAAGACCCATGTTTACAATTTGCACAGTTCAACACAAGCTGCTTATGTCATCAACTGGTAAAAATTTGAACTTCCTACTACCATTCAAAGTAATTTAAATTTAAAAAAGTAGATTTTTTAAGTGTTCCGTATTGCCCCAGTTCCCCCTATATATATATATATATATATATATATATATACCTATATATATATATATATATATATATATATATATATATATATATATATATATATATATATATATATATATATATATATATATATATATATATATATATATATATATATATATATATATATATATATATATATATATATATATATATATATATATATATATATATATATATATATATATATCAGTCATGGAGTATCGGTATCGACTGCGATACGATATTCGATACTATACCGATACTTTTATCGTATCGTATCGGGGCCTTTTTTAAACTCAGTATCGAATATCGGTATCGGTCACCGATATCAGCAAAATATCGTCGAATTTCGATACTTTTTTTCGATACTTTGAGACTTTTGAACTCTCATAAAATAAAAGTAAAACAAAAAACAAAAAAAAAAACAAAAACAAAAAAACTTATGAAGCAACGAGAACATTCCATTAGTGATTATCTAGCTTTCGTACTTGGACAATAAAATTCACTCCTTTATTTTTCATTGTGCTATAACAACAGGGCAGGGCGCCGTGCACAGTATTTTTATTTTATACCTTTTATAAAGCCACCAGGTAAAAAGCAAAAAAAAATTTGTATTTTAAATACAATAAAAATAAAGAAAATAGTGTTAAAACTTTTTTCTTCTTTTAATAAAAAAAAAAAAAAAAAAAGAGCGATCGACTGTCGCCAAGTTTCTGAGAAATCCGTCGTGTGGTCGTACAGTACTATCTATGATCTCTCCTAATGACTAAAGCGCCGGTAGAAATCATAATAAAATATAGCAAATGATTGACATTTTAAATCCCTGTAATTGTTTATAAATTCAATGCAATACAAATTACAAAAGATGTAGCATACTTCCGTTAATGTCTATGTACAAATTTTTTACAAGGTTAAATTTTTAAAAAGTTTACAAAATCAAAGGATTTTTACAACCAGAGGGGAAATTTGGACTTTAACCCCTTTGGTTTAGCGGGGATGATTTGAGCCAATAAAATAAATACGAAAGCTAATGATACTTTGTTTACTTTAGCAAATAAAAAAATACAATGAAAAAAAAATTAAATTTATTAAATATTTGAAAATTACTTCTATACGAAATAAAGAAATTGCTAATTTGTAAATAATTAACAAAAGTGCTTGGAAATAGTAGAGGATATTCTAATCGTATAATTTCATTAAACGAATGAAATATAATTTTTTTTAAATCTACTATAATTTTTTTAGTCATTTTAGTTTAACAAACGAACAATAGAATAAAATAAATAAATAAGTGAGCAAATAAGTAAATAATTAAATGAATAAATAAATAAATAAATAAATAAATAAATAAATAAATAAATAAATAAATAAATAAATAAATACATAAATAAATAATTAAATAAAGGTGGCAAAAATATGCATGGATTTTATGATACCAAGGTGATACCAAGTCTCAAAGGTGAAAAAAAAATGAAATTTATAGTGCAATATTTATTGTATGAGATATAGCAAAAATATCGAAAAAGTCTCGGAAAATATCGGTATCGTATCGGTATCGTATCGGAGCAAATTTTTTTGGCCAGTATCGTATCGGTATCGGTATCGGGAAAATTTAAAAATATCGATATCGTATCGGTATCGAAAATTTCGGTATCGACTCCATGACTGATATATATATATATATATATATATATATATATATATATATATATATATATATATATAAAATATACACATATACATATACATATACACATATATATATATATTATATATATATATATATATATATATATATATATATATATATATATATATATATATATATATAGGCCTATATATATAATTATACTGGTAGTGAGCTATTGCCATCACAAGCACTTTTATGCTAAAGGGGAAAAAAAAAGGCAGTCAAAACATATAAACAAATTTTAAAGATCCACTTACTCATTTCTAGAATCTTAGTAGTTTCAGAGTCAAAGGTTCTTCCTTCTCTCCACATATCCATACGACTCCACATGTTCTCTGTTATCAAAGACAGTCCATACGGAAGATGGCTATACTTGACGAGGAAGGGTACGAGTTCCTCATTGACCCAGTTAGACTTTTGATAAATTGGAAGTATTGCAGTAAGAACAAGAGGAGGACCCCACCAATGTACCAACAATCTCTTAACTAAGTCCACACTTTCATAATACCATAACGAGAGGAAGAGAGCATCAGAAATATGCAGCTCACGGCATTTTCTTTCACAGCTTTCTGTAATCCAAGTATTTTTCAGAAACTTAGAATAACTTTCCACACTTGAATAATGAACATCAACACCATATTGTATAAGTAAATCTACCATTGGCAGAATGAGAGAATTTAACAATTTTTCTTTGCAGTCTGACTTGCGTAATGATAAAAGAAGCACTGTAAGAGACGTTAGTTCACTTTCAGGAGTATTTCTTATTTGGAAGCCACTTTCTAGCATCATTTTGACAAATTTTAATATATCATGTTCACCATTTATCTTACAGTTTTGGTGATTATATAACATGTATGCAACTGGATCTAAGCTTGACGAATATGTGTGTGGTAAAACTGTGATTCCAGACAATGTTTTATAATCCACAATGGTTGTTTTTTTATTCATAGCAATATGATTACACTTAATCTTATCTGCTAAAACTTGGAGTTTTTTCTTAATATTTGTTTCACTCAATATATGCATATTCTTATATATTGATAATATGAGTGACCAATAATATTTTGATACTTTTGATGCATTTTTTTTGGTACTCTTCAGTGAGTCTAGAACACATTTTAATACACCTAAGCTACATTCTTCTTGCATGATATAGTCTGCGAATATTAAATAATCAGGAACTCCTCTTTCTCGTTCTAAAAATGACAATAATGGATCAGCTCCATATTCTAATAATTTAATGATTGCACCGGGACTTTTAGCAACTGCCGCTGCATGTAATGGACAATGTTCTCCATATTCGTTAGGATTAAACCCATGACGAATCAATTCACTAACATTTTCTGCACTTGTAAGGTATTTATTAAATGCACCTCTGCTATTGCTGTAGGTACAGTTGTAATAAGGAGTTTGGTTCATAAGAAATTTTATCACTTCAAAGTTGAAATCTCTTTCTATTGCTTCATTTACTACGTTCACTCCTATAATATAATTATCCTCAGAAAATGGTTTCGTAATTGCTATTTCTAGAAGTTTTAACAATTCTTCTTCGTCTTTATTTGGAGAACATTGTTTAAATATGGAACTTATTATACAACTATCTTCATCTTCAGTGACGTCTTCAGGACAATATTTTACTATGGATTCAATGAGTTTGAATGTTATTTTGTTGAAGTTTTCGAATACGTGTTTTCCACGTGTGTTCGTTAATAATGCTCCATGTTTTAATAGTATTTCTGCAAGAGTGTCTCTATGATCAGTAGACATATCTGTCCGAGACAGAAGCACTGACATTGAGTTATCCTCATCACTAAAATGGTTTTCAAAGTTAACATTCTTGCCAAGATTGCACAGTTGGTCTAATATGTGACAACAGCTTGCTAAGCTTGTCTCATTCCCTCCTGAGCCAACTTGTACTGTGTCCAAGACTGAAAAACAGATAAGAAGTGTTAAAGAAAATGAATAAAATTATGATAAATTTGGGATTTTAAAAAGGTTAGGTAGAATGTTAGGATAGGATAGGATAGGATAGGATAGGATAGGATAGGATAGGATAGGATAGGATAGGATAGGATAGGATAGGATAGGATAGGATAGGATAGGATAGGATAGGATAGGATAGGATAGGATAGGATAGGATAGGATAGGATAAACTAATAAAAGAACAACTCTTTTGAGGTCAACTATAAGCAATTTCAGTCACATCTACTTTTATTTCTACATCCTACTCATGCACAGTACATTGAAACAGAATTAGGTATGAACTATGAGCAAACTCACTTAGTCAGCCTCAAAACAGTTTTCTTTATTATAGTCAATAGTATAGGATAGGATCGGATAAACCATCAAGTTAAGGTAGGAAATCAGGTACTATGGGATTTGACTAAAAACTTATAAAGAAAGAAAAATTTGAAATATTACCCAGTGATACATTAAAATCAAAAATATGTAAAAAAATAAAATAATAAATAAAAAAAAAAAAAAAATGGGGGAGTCACCATGCTAGATTTTAAATTATTATTTTTTGAAGTTTTAGTCCCATAAGAACCCATGTTATTTGCAACAACTATTTTCTCTCTTATCTGATGGTCATGGGACTCACGGATTCTGAAATTTTTATCATAGGTAGCTGTTACTGTTAACTTTCAAATTGTACTATCAAAGTTTGCATTTTTTTTTTTTTTTTTTTTTTTTTTAATTTTGAGAAACAAGCTATCTATAGACAACTTTTAACACACTCTGTTTCTCTTAAAGTTTAGTGCCAAAATGTATGCAATGTTTTATTTTTTTCATCTGCACTAATAAGGTTTTCATAAAGTATGGAACTCCTCTCCATTTTAGTATGGAGCCCTCTCTCTATTCCTTTCTTTATAATTTTATAACAAATATTTGACAAGGACAAAATTATGAGTGGACTTCAAAATGTTCTCAATCTTACATTTCAGCAGCGGGACATTTCCAAGACTATTTTTCTCGTGCAGTGTATCAGGATTTGCCTCTATCAAACGTAAGATCAGCTCAGGACATACTGGGGTATCACATGCTAACAAGAGAGGAGTGTCACCATTGTTGTCCCTCAAGTTTGTCATTTCTGGAGCTTCTCGTAGAATCAGCTCCAGCACGTCTGTTATTGTGTTGTAACCATTTTGTATACAACGACGCACCACTCTGTAAAAAATCATTAAAATATAAATAGAGATTCTAATTACAGCTAAAACATTTTCTAGGAGGAAAACACAAGATGTTTTAGTTTAAAAAATTGAAATCAGTATTTCAAAGGCGGATACCAATACTGGCGGTACTTTTTTCATTTATTATTCTAAACTGTATAATAAAATATGTCAAAAATCAAGTGATTTTGAACCACTGCTAGTTCATTCTTACAATATTTCTCATCTATGAGACCCAAGATACAAAATACTGTACCCGCAATGCTGCAAATTACTTGTAGGATGCACTTTTATGTATACTGTATACCTACATACAGCAAACTGTGTGGTAAATGTATGAACACACAAAAAAAAAATATATAAATAAAAATGTTGATTTAGAGTGTTTAAATATTAATTTAATTGACATAGGTTCGTATGGGTTCGTAAACTGTTTTCTTGCACCAAAAAATGTAGTCCTTTTCATTAACATAATTTGTAGCTGATCATCATGCTACTCATGCTAGTATAGCAGGGTTTACAAACAACCTCATGCAATATAAAAATGACAGCTGCTCACCTATGTAAGATTGATTTGCCACTTATATCTCTGTCATGGGTCAACAAAAATCTCGGAGCTAATGTTTTGAACATTTCGATGTCTCCATTTTGGAGAAGATCTAATAACATTGTTCTCTTTGTCTTACATTCAGTCACCTCTAAATCTGGACCAAATAAACTTGACGTAATGCTGGGTTCAGTTGATTGTTCAGCGACATCCTGAAATCATTATTCACCAATTATGTATATGTATGATACACATACATATGTACAGTACACACATCAAAAAAGTGTACCGAAACGAAATGAATAACTTAATTCTACTTTAGTAATGCATTTCAGTGTTTAATAGTTGTAAAGTTTTTATATTTCGTTGCGGTACATTTACTTACATTTTCTGACATCCTTTTTCTGCTTTTGCTCATTTTCAATTTTCAAATAGTCACTTTCAACTCCTTATTAAGAATAAAAATGCAGATGAAAAAACAGAAAATATACCACAATAATTTTCTAAACACCGGTGGTACGGTGTTGGTAAACAATATTATGGAGTTGACAAAGCTGCCAACAAAACAAAGTCAATACTGGTCAATACCTGTTCCCTCTTTTTTTATTATTTTAACTCCAAATAATCGCACCTTCACTCCTTGCCCAAATAAAGTACAGCAAATAAGTTTTCAGTACTCTTTATCAAAAAAATGCAAACAAGTATCTCAAACTTCCCTTTTTCTCGAAACTATTCCTAAAGGTAAAAAATCCACACGTTAAAAGATTTTTCGTTAATGTTGCTTACACTTCTTTCCTTTTGTTTACAAAAAATAAAAATTGCTGTATAGTGCTGCTTTTTTCGTCCAGTCAGCTTGTGGACAAAATTTGAAATTCATCTTTGAAACTCAAAATAAAGCGCGAATATATTTTTTTTAAAAAGTGTCCTTTTTATTATTATTATATTTCTTCACAGTAGATGGTACAGTGGGCTTTACGGAAACTAAACATGTGATAGTACTACTTTTTCCCGCCTTTTTTGGTGCCGCGTATTTTGAATGACAAATGCAGAAATAAGGCTAATGGGACGACTAAAGACCCCAAAGACATGTCAAAATCATCGCTAAAGACGCTATATAATTTATTGAAGGTAGTTCACGCAAGAAAACATCAAATTACGAGGAAAACGTGCAGTAAATTGAAATTATACGTCTTAAAATTTGTATCGTCACTGAATACTTTGGCGCAATTTTATCCATGGCGCGTGACTTAAATAGTGAGAAAGAAAACAGTCCAGAAGGGTTTATTTAGCTACACTCAATCATATTAGTGTAACAAACTAAAGAAACAGACACTGAAATGTATTTATCAACGTAATAAAAACATTTAAGATGAATTTTAGGTGTAATATTATGATTATTGCTGCACAGCTATCGGATTGATCAAATGCCTCTCTAAATGGCCGATAGATGGTTGTAGCTTCTACTTTATTACTGCCATCTATCGGCCATTTAGAGAAGCACGACCGTCTCGGCAAACCGACAGCTGTGCAGCAATAATCATAATATTACACCTAAAATTCATCTTAAATGTTTTTTTTACGTTGATAAATACATTTCAGTGTCTGTTTCTTTAGTTTGTTACACTAATATGTTTGAGTGTAGCTAAATAAACCCTTCTGGACTGTTTTCTTTCTCACTATTTAAGTCACGCGCCATGGATAAAATTGCGCCAAAGTATTCAGTGACGATACAAATTTTAAGACGTATAATTTCAATTTACTGCACGTTTTCCTCGTAATTTGATGTTTTCTTGCGTGAAATACCTTCAATAAATTATCTAGCGTCTTTAGCGATGATTTTGACATGTCTTTGGGGTCTTTAGTCGTCCCATTAGCCTTATTTCTGCATTTGTCATTCAAAATACGCGGCACCAAAAAAGGCGGGAAAAAGTAGTACTATCACATGTTTAGTTTCCGTAAAGCCCACTGTAGTCCATCTCCTATAGCGGGAATGTCAGATCGAATGCGCGCCATAATTCCGACTGGGTGAAGGTGACAGAACTAGAAGCCGTAATTTGAAGTAATGTTACTACAAGTAAGTTCTGACAACTTCACCGACTTCACCCAGTCGGAATTATGGCGCGCATTCGATCAGGGTGTATGCGGATGACGTCATATTTATTGCGCTTGGAGGCCATACTGGAGTAGTGAATAACATTGCTCAGCATAGGACAAACTTCATTTAAGCCAAATTTCTTTGAAAAATTGGTTAATTTTTTGTTATTGTTATTTTTCTCACATACTTGAGATACAAATTCAACAAATTTACAGCATCAATGCTCTCAAAAATATTGCATAGTGTTTTTAAACTGGCAAAATGATTTTTTGTCCTATGCCACCCATGTTATTGAGTTATCCAACATGGCGTCGACTTTAACATGAATGCATAGACCCTCTACTGCATAATATACTGTGATATTTCTTAAGATTCGGATAAGGTCCCTCTGTTTTAAAGAATAGCTACAATAATAAAATTAAATAAATATTTATTAAAATACAGAATGCTCTGCATGACTGATATAATTATATAATGCATTTGCCGCAAAGATGTTTTATCATGGTTTAATTTAATCAATGATTAATTGATTAAATTGCTGGAATTATAGTTAATAAGAAAAATAGATATTATGATTTTTATTTTTTTATTAATATTTACAAGAACTTTTTTGTTTAGTTTTTTCCAAAATATATTTAAAGTAATTTTAACAAGCACATATTATATGTGCATACAGTATATATAAATTGTTTTCAAATTTATTCTAATCTGTTGCGTAACAAAATTCAATTAAATTGGCTAGCTATAATTTTTGTTTAAAAAATTGTTGTCCAGTAAACCACAACTTTTTAACATAGATGAGGACTGCAAGTACTTCTCCAAATGAAGAATCTCACTCCCTTCTTGCGTGACGTCACTATTGACTGATAAAGGAACAACTATTTTGAGGCCGGTTATTAGCGATTTAGCTCACATCCTTTCGACCTTCTATGCATGCACGGAACGTCGAAACAGAAACGGATGTAAGCGAAATTGCATAGTCAGCTTAAAAACAGTTACGTGTGATGTAGAATTCAGGCTAGAATGTTATGGATGCTAGGTGGCAACTCATAAGGCAACACTTGGTTAATGAGGTCAGGCATGGAGATGTGAAGCTGAGATGTTTGTTGTGACACTGATAACATCTTACGTACTTGATACTTGCATAAGTCCTGGAGACTGAGAGGAGTTCCTGTAACACACACAAGATACATTTTAATGGAAAAGGAAGAAATAAATTAGTGGGTAATTTTACTGCATACTCTAAAAGAGATCATTGTCCTGAATTGGTATGTAAATTTTTAACTTTTTAGTTCATTATATATTTAATCATTCTTGTAACTCGCAAATTGGCGTCAAAATCAGTAACTTTTTCCTATGATCATATTTGCATAAGTTAAAAGCCATGATGAATTTTTAAATTTTGCTCTTTTATCACAATATAGGTGGCGGACATACTTGTCCGGACTTTCCTCCTAAAGTTACAGATCACCCAAGTTGTAACTTAGTGCACATGTTAAACATATTATAGCCTACTTTTTAAGTTAAAAATAAAAATTCCAAAAAATGCCAAACTTTGTCAAATCTGCGTTTTAAATTTTCAACCCCCGGTGGTGGGCCTTGAAATTATTTTAAGGGTAACTGTCACATAATTTCTGAAAATCTTAACTCATCAGGGGTCTAAATCAGTTTGGTTGGATTTTCTAACATACATCATATTACGAGGAAATGGTAATTTCTAACACCTCCTCTACCAAAAGGTAAAAAATAACAAGTTGCGTATTTCCCGGAATTTTCCGATTTTTCCAAAATAAATTGTGGGGTGTTTTAAGGTATCCTAAGCATAATCAAAGGGCATAGTTTTTATATTTGGGTTCCGATGGTCGGGACTAATTAGGTACCGTTCATTTATATTTGGCCACCAGCAAAAAAAAAAAAAACAAAAAAAAACAACAACAAACAAAAAACATAATGAACAAAATTTAAAGATCCACTTACTTATTTCTAGAATCTTAGTTGTGTCAAAGTCAAAGGTTCTTCCTTCTCTCCACATATCCATACGACTCCACGTGTTCTCAGTTATCAAAGACAGTCCATATGGAAGATGGCTATATTTGACGAGGAATGGTACCAGTTCCTCATTGAAGTATTTGTACATCTTGGCCCAGGAGGACTTTTGATAAACTGGAAGTATTGCAGTGAGAACAAGAGGAGGACCCCACCAATGTACCAACAATCTCTGAATTAAATCCACACTTTCGTAGCACCATAACGAGAGGAAGAGAGCATCAGGAATATCCAGCTCACGGCATTTTCTTTCACAGCTTTCTGTAATCCAAGTATTTTCCAGAAACTTAGAATAGCTTTCCACACTTGAAGAATGAACATCAACACCATATTGTATAAGTAAATCTACCATTGGAAGAATGAGTAAATTTAACAATTCTTCTTTGCAGTCTGACTTGCGTAAAGATAAAAGAAGCACTGTAAGTGACGTTAGTTCACCTTCAGGTGTATTTCTTATTTGGAAGCCACTTTCTAGCATCATTTTTATAAATTTTAACAAATGTTTACCATTTAACTCATTTTCACGGTAATTATATAGCATGTATGCAATCGGGTCTAAAATATGCCTGTATATGAATTGTGAAACAACTATTTTGCCGGAAATCATCAAAAAATTCATAAAGGATGCTTTATTATTCATATCAATACTATTACAATAAATCTTATTTGCTAGAATTTGAAGTATTTTCTCAATGTTTATTTCACTAATTACATTCATATTTTTATATAATGATATTATTAGTGTTCAATAATACTGTGATACTTCTGTTTCATTTCTTGTTGTACTCTTTAGTGAGTCTAGAACACATTTTAATACATCTAAGCTACATTCTTGGGTGATGTAATCTGCAAATATTAAATTTTCAGGACCTCCTCGTGTAAAATTTAATAAAAATAACGGATTAGCTCCATTTTCTAATAATTTAATGATAGCGCCTGGACTTTTAGCTATTGCCGCTACATACAAGGGATAATGATCTTCATAACTATTAGGATTATAACCATGACGAATCAATTCACTAACATTTTCTGCATTAGTTAGATATTTATGGAATGCATCACTAAGATTACAGAGGTCACAGTTATAATCAGGAGTTTGGTCCATAAGAAATTTTATCACTTCAAAGTTAAAATTTCTTTGTATTGCTTCATTTACAGTGTTCACTCCTATGTCTTTAGGCAATGGTTTTTTGATTGCTATTTTTAGAAGTTTTAGTAATTCTTCTTCATCGTGGATTGGTTTAAAATGTAGAGAATATTGTTGAAATATGGAACTTAAAATATAACTATAGTCATGTTCATTACGTGTGATTTCTTCAGGACAATATTTTACTATCAATTCAATGAGTTTCAATGTTGTTTTGTCGAAGTCGTAGAATACGTGTTTGCCATGCTTGTTAATTAATAATACTCCATGTTTAAATAGCATTTCCGCAAGAGCATCTCTATGATCACTAGACATATCTGCACGAGACAGAAGCACTGACATTGAGTTATGATAAGAATTGTTTTCAAAGTTAACATTCTTGCCCAGATCACACAGTTGGTCTAATACCTGGCAACAGCTTGCTATGCTTGTCTCATTCTCTCCTGAGCCAATTTGAACTGTGTCCAAGACTGAAAAACAGATAAGAAATGTTAAAGAAAATGAATAAAATTATGATAAATTTCTGAGTAAAAAAAGGTTAGGTAGGATGTTAGGATAGGTTAGGATAGGATAGGATAGGATAGGATAGGATAGGATAGGATAGGATAGGATAGGATAGGATAGGATAGGATAGGATAGGATAGGATAGGATAGGATAGGATAGGATAGGATAGGATAGGATAGGATAGGATAGGATAGGATAGGATAGGATAGACTAATAAAGGAACAACTCTTTTGAGGTCGACTACAAGCGATTTCAGTCACATCCACTTTCATTTCTACTTCCTATTGATGCACAGTACATTGAAAATTGAAGTAGGAGCAGGCGTGAGCAAAATCGCTTAGTCAGCCTCAAAACAGTTGTTCCTTGTTAGTCAATAGAATAGGATTGGATGAACCATCAATTTAAGTGAAAATCTTACTAGCACAAAGATAAGAAGCAAACATATATTGGATAATTTTAGGCACTAAACTCTACAAGAAACTGAGTGTGTCAAGCCTTTGGTAGTCCCTACAGCCTCAGGGAATAAGTACTGCATATGAATTAAGTGTCCGTTAGGAGTCCTTAAGACTAATAAAGGCTTAAAACCCTTGTCAACTTTCTTTTTTATCACTTAGAATACTAGACTGATAATTACCATACCTTATTATCCATGAATTAGACACCATCACGTTGATTTTATATTTATTTTTTGTTTATTTTACTCTGTGCAGTTATATCATGTATCTGACGTCACAATGTACCGTTGGGGCCGTGATAGGGGTAAAGTACTTGAGGGAGGGGATTTAATTTATCACGTGACCAGAGTTGTGACTGTGATTGGTGGTGGTATGTTGTGACGTCAGATACGTGATATAACAGCAATGAGGAAAATAAACGAAAATAAGTACAAAATCAACGTGTTGGTGTCTAATTCATGGATAGGTATAGTAATAATCAGTTTAGTATTCTAAATGATAAAAAAGTAAATTGACAAGGGCTTTAAGGAAGGAAATCAGGTACTACATTATTTGACTACAAAATTGTAAAGAAAAAAAAATCTGAACTTTTGCACAGTGATACTGATATATTAGAAAATGATACCTTCAAAAATGTAACAAAAACATTTTGAGGATGGGGGGGGGGGGGGGGGGGGGGGGTCAGCATGTTAGATTTGAAATTATGATTTTTTTTTTTTTTTTTTTTTTTTTTTTTTTAAAGTTTTAGTTCCAAGAGACCATGTTATAACTTCAATAAATATTTTCTCTTATCTGATGGTCACAGGTTCTTAAAATTTGATCATAGGTAGCTGTTACAATTAACTTTCACATGGCATCATAAAGTTTTAAAGTTTGCTTTTTTTTTTTTTTTTTTTTTTTTTTTTGACATACAAGCCATCTACAGTATAATTAATAGAACAACCATGAAGGCAAAAGTCATAATTTTTTTTTTCATCTGTGCTACCAAAAAATTTTCATACAGGGAATACTTCTCTCTATTTTATAGTATAGAGCTATCTCTCTCTCTCTTCCTTTCTTTATTATTTTATAAAAATATTTGATAAGAACAAAATTATGAGTATGTACTTAGAAATATTCTCAATCTTACATTTCAGCAGCGGGACATTTCCAAGACTGTTTTTCTCGTGCAGTGTATCAGGATTTGCCTCTATCAAACGGAAGATCAGCTCAGGACATACTGGGGTATCACATGCTAACAAGAGAGGAGTGTCACCGTTGTTGTCCCTCAAGTTTGTCATTTCTGGAGCTTCTCGTAGAATCAGCTCCAGCACGTCTGTTATTGTGTCGTAACCATTTTGTATACAACGACACACCACTCTGTAAAGATCACAAAATAATAATAATAAGGATTCTTATTACAGCTAAAACATTTTCCAGGAGGAAAACACAAGATGTTTTAGTTTAAAATTTTTAAATTGTATTTCAAACGCGGATACCAATACTGGTAATTTTTACATTTATTATTTTAAACTGTAATAAAATATGTCTAAAATCAAGTTATTTTGAACCACCAAGTTCGCATTCTTACAATATAATTTCTCATCCACGAGACCCAAGATACAAAATACTGTACCTGCAAATTACTTGTGAGATGCACTTTTATTATAGTACATATGTATGTATGAACCACGGATTAAAGTCCCTATAATATACTATAGGGACTTTACCACAGATAAACATACCAGTATGAACACACACACACACAAAAAAAAAAACGTTTTTTTATAGTGTTTAAATATTAATTTGACGAACAACCTCCGTGCAATATATGAAAATAACCGCTGCTCACCTATGTAAGATTGATCTGCCACTTATATCTCTGTCATGGGTCAACAAAAATCTTGGAGCTAATGTTTTAAACATTTCAATATCTCCATTTTGGAGAAGATCTAATAACATTGTTCTCTTTGTCTTACATTCAGTCACCTCTAAGTCTGGACCAAATAAACTTGACGTAATGCTGGGTTGAGATGATTGTTCGGCGACATCCTGAAATCATTTACAATTATATGTATGTATGTATCAATATCATTCAACATATGTATGTACAGTACACACATCAAAGTGTACATGCATATTTTATGTAATTACGTAGTATAGTATGTATTTAGTATTATTAGCAATTTAATATGCTATTTATATGTATGTACATCGATATTTTATTTTTCATTTTTGTTCACGTTTATGTATTTATATGTACTTACATTTTCTGACATCCTTTTTCTACGTTTGCTCATTTTCAAATAGTCACTTTCAACTCTTAATTAAGAGCAAACATACAGATGAAAAAACAGAAAATATACCACAAATATTTCTAAACACCGGTGTATGAGAACAATATTTCACATTTCACGCAATTTCACATGGAGTTTTATTATGACAATGCTGCCAACATTGCCAACAAAACAAAGTCAATGTTCCTTCCCCCTTTTTTTTATTATTTAAACAAACTCCAAATAATCCCCTCCTTGCCCAAATAAAGTACTCCGTTTAGTAATATCTAATATTATAAAGTTTTCAGTGCTCTTTATCAAAAAAATGCCAACAAGTATCTCAAAATTCCTCTTTTCTCGAAAGTATATTCATGAAGGTAAAATATCCACACGTTGAAAGATGTTTCGCTAATGTTGCTTACACTTCTTTCCTTTTGTTTACAAAAGAAAAAAAAAATACTGTATAGTGCTGCTTTTTTCGTCCAGCCAGAGTGGACAAAATTTGAAATTATCATTAAAACTCAAAATAAAGCGCGTAATTTTTTTTTAAAAGTGTCCCTTTTTTATAATTAATACTTCTTAAGATTCAGATAAGGTTCTTCTGTTCTAAAAAATAGGTAATAACAAAATAAATAAATATTAATGAAAATTTAAAATACAGAATGCTCTGCATGACTGATGATATAATTATTGTGCATTTGCCCGCCACAAAGGTCTTTATCATGGCTTAATTTAATCAATGATTATAAATGGATTAAATTGCTGGAATTATATAGTCAATAAGAAAAAAAAGATATTATGATTTTTAATTTCTTTAATGATATTTACAAAGAGCTGTGTTGTTTAGTTTTTTTTTTTTTTTTTTCCACCAATATTTGTAAAGTAATTTTAACAAGCACAATACATATTATTATGTGTATACAGTATATAAATTGTTTTCAAATTTATTATAATGTTGCATAACAAAATTCAGTTATTATATTTAAATGGGCTAGCTATAATTTTTGTTTAAAAAATTGTTGTCCAGTGAACCACAACTTTTTAACATAGATGAGGATTGCAAAGCATATACTTGTCCAATTGAAGAATGTCACTCCCTTCTCGCGTGACGTCACTATATATATTGAGTATTGACTGAAAAAGGAACAAAAGTATTTTGAGGCTGCGGTTATTATAGCGATTCTGCTCACATTCTTTTGACCTTCTACACATGCACGGAATGTCGAAACAGAAGCGGATGTAAGTGAAATCACTTAAAGTCAGCGTCAAAACAGTTGTTCCTTTATTAGTCAATCTTTATATGAGAAAACACTGTGGCACCCGCTGCCCTGTTCTTAAACTTTTTGGGCAGAGCTGTGAATCGGGCAGACCAAATGAAAAACAACATGTTATTTTTAATGATTAAAGTGATACCTAAAAAATTTACCTTCTAAATTTTTAAAGATATTGTAACTCTTTCTTTTTTTTTTTTTTTTTTTTTTTTTTTATTTATTTATTTTTTTTTTCTTTTGTTCTACGTAGTATTATTACTACTTCTCTCATTAGAATTGTGTATGCAATCAAAGATTATCATAAATGTTTTCTGTTGGGGTTAGGTGTAAGAGTGGGCCAGACATATTGTCAGGCTTAAACCTCGCCCTTTCAAAAATTTGTATTTTTTTTCTATGCATTTTTTTGAATAAAGACAATTATTTATTTATTTATACCCAACTTCACTCTACAAATAAGTAATTTTTGTTTTTCTATAAAATAATTTAATAGAAATTAGTCGTTTATTTGACTTTTCTACCCCAAGAGATAAGCATATAAGCCCTGCCTAGGGTAAAGAGGAAAACTCTGATGTAGTAGATTTCTTTTACTGTCTAAGTAACAAATCTGTACACCTTCTCAGGTAAGCTTACCAGATAGAGCAAAGGACACTAATTTTTTTTTTTACTCTCATAGCAAAGGTGCGTGTATTTTATATCATTACCCTTGTGGGGATCAATTATCCAGCAGACTAGAAAAGTCAAATAAATAACAAATGATTACTATTGAAATGTTAAAAAAACAAACTATTTTTAGGGTTAAGCATCACTTTAAACTAAAAGTATTAGAGCTAGTACGTACACATACAATACAGTAACCTAAAAGGTTTGAGGTTTCAAACAAGTATATTTTCAGGACATAAAAAATGTTAGATGAGTAAAAGGTTTATGATATGATACATACATATTTTGGTATGACAATGAGAAATTCTCTGCTTCTACATGTGATGCAGTGAAGTAGATAATTCAGACTATAGAATGTTATGAATTCTAGGTGGCAACTCATAAGGTAACACTTGGTTAACAAGGTCAGGCATGGAGGTGTGAAGCTGAGACGTTTGTTGTGACACTGATAACACCTTACGTACTTGATACTTGCATAAGTCCTGGAGACTGAGAGGTGTTCCTGAAACATACACAACATACATTTTAATAGGGGACTGATAATTTTTTAGTGAGTATAAAATTATTGCATTTTTCAAAAGAGGACGTTGTACTGAATCAATAGATCTACAAATTTGCAGAATAGATAGATATAGATATGGGAATATAACAGAATATGTGACACTGTCATAGATTTGAAACAATTGGGAAAGGGCAGTATAACAAAAGGGAAAATAAAGGTGAGATAGCAGGGTTGATTGAGAGGTGCTTGGTTCCTCTCTGGTCCTGCTTGGCTGTTGTCTAGGGGTATGTTTGTTGTCTCACAGCCACCTCCCCTCATGTTATAGAGAAAAAATTGTTGTTGTTTTTTACTTTACTTTATTGAAGCGAGGAGATAGGCTTTCAACTCTTCAATAATAACACCAAGTATTTACGTTTTAAACTATGCTTTAATTATGTAGATTTTATTATTGTCACAAAATGTTTTGATTTACAGTTTTGACAGTAATTTTTTATTATTAATAATTAATTTTGACACTATTTTAGATTTTTGTTTAATTATTTAAATTTTGATATTGTTGGTTCAAATCAATGGAATTATTGATTATATTGTAAGATTTTGAAATATATATATAAAAAAAAAAATAATAATAAAATGTCTTCACCAGAAACTAAGTACCTTTTGTGCCCCGCAGTGCCTAGCCATGTAATTTTCAACTCTCCCGCACCACTGTCATTAAACTATACTGATTGCTCCACGCAATTTTAAATATTATTTTATTTTATGAACATATTTTAATTCTCTCCACTTTACTCTCGACTCCTTTTTATTATACTTTTAACAAATTAATTATCATCAGAATTTCTCCACCTTCATTTTTTATTTTATCATCAACTTAATTTCAATCAGTCTTAAAAGAATTAAATACTTAAATTTTTGCTAAACAAGCGTCAGTACTCAACAACTTATCTAGGAGATGATAGCTCGATCTCGGACGCTAAATAGATTTGAAATAATTGGGAAAGGGTAGATATTTATATACTTGTAATGAGCTTTGCCTGGAAAGTATCAATCACATGGAGTGGAAATTCTACATATCAGTTGACGTTCGTCAACGAATATTGACTGAAACTGTCAGTTAGGTGAATTTGTTTGTTTCACATGAAAAAAAAACTTCACATTACTGTGCATGCGTGGAAAACTGTCAAATACAGATGGATTGAGCTGCACTAATATAAACATACTGCCCCTTTCACATGCATTATTGTTGACAAATACTGTCGGATGGAGCTGCAGCCGACATGCAGCTGCCAATGTAAACAAATGCAGTCATTCACATACACCCTGCATGCACCCGTCAATACCTGTCAGTACCTGTCATTTTTATAAATAGCGGGTGTTAGAAAAGCTGGGTGTTACCAGCTTTGCCAGTCAGATATCCGTCATTATCACTTTTTTTTTTTTTTTTTTTGCATTATAAACAAGTTGCAACAATACTTTTTCAACTTTGTTTACCCGTCAACATCCATCGACAAATGTTAAATATACATGTAATGTGAATGTGTGCTTTGCTGCATGCAGGACAAAGAAGAAGAAAAAAAAAAGTTTTAACATAATGAACAAATTTTAAAGATCTACTTACTTGTTTCCAGAATCTTAGTTGTGTCAGAGTCAAAGTTTCTTTCTTCTCTCCATATATCCATACCACTCCACATGTTCTTTCTTATCAAAGACAGTCCATACGGAAGATGACTATATTTGACTAGGAAAGGTACCAGTTTCTCATTGAACCACGTAGAATTTTGATGAACTGGAAGTACTGCAGTGAGAAGAAGAGGAGGACCCCACCAATGTATCAACAATCTCTTAACTAAGTCCACACTTTTGTAGTACCATAACGAGAGGAAGAGAGCATCAGAAATATCCAGCTCAAGGCATAATAATTCACAGCTCTCCGTAATCCAAGTATTTTCCAGAACCTTAGAATAATATCCTATACTTGAAGAATGAACATCAACACCATATTGTATAAGTAAATCTACCATTGGAAGAATGCGAGAATTTAACAATTCTTCTTTGCAGTCTGAATTTCGTAACGATAAAAGAAACACTGTAAGTGACGTTAGTTCACCTTCAGGAGTATTTCTTATTTGGAAGCCACTTTCCAGCATCATTTTGACGAATTTTAATATATCATGTTCACCATTTATCTTATGGTTTCGGTAAGTATATATCATGTATGCAACTGGATCTAATATAGACACATATGTGTGTGAAAAATGTTTGAAGCCGGATATTTTTACATAATTTGTAATGGCTGTTTTTGTATTTAAATCAATACTATTAGAATTAATCTTATCTGCTAAAATTTGATGTTTTTTCTTAGCGTTTGTTTCACTCATTACATTCATATTTCTATATATTGATAATATGAGTAACCAATAATATTCTGATACTTTTGATGCATTATTTATGGTACTCTTCAGTGAGTCTAGAACACATTTTAATACATCTGTGCTACATTCATCTTGCATGAGGTAATCTGCAAACATTAAAGAATCAGGACCTAATCTTTCTGGATCTGGAAGTAACAATAATGGATCAGCTCCATTTTCTAATAATTTAATGATTGCATCTGGACTTTTACCAACTGCCGCTGCATACAATGGACAATATACTCTAAATATATTAGGATTAAAACCATGACGAATCAATTCACTAACATTTTTTGCACTTGTAAGATAATTTTGAAATACATCTCTTCCAATCCAGCGGGTATATTTGTAATAAGAAGTTTGGTTCAGAAGAAATTTTATCACTTCAAAGTTGAAATCTCTTTTTATTGCTTCATCTACTACGTCCACTCCCATAATATTATTAGCCCCAGTAAATGGTTTTTTAAGTGCTATTTTTAGAAGTTTTAATAATTCTTCTTCATTTTGAGAATATTGTTTAAATATAGATCTTAATATACAACTATCTTTATCTTCAGTGATTTCTTCAGGGAGATATTTTACTATGGATTCAATGAGTTTGAATGTTATTTTGTTGAAGTTCTTGAATACGTGTTCGCCAAGTGTATTCACTAATATTGCTCCATGTTTTAATAGTATTTCTATTAGAGTATCTCTATGATCAGTAGACACATCTTCACGAGACAGAAGCATTGACATTGAGTTACGATTACAATTGTTTTCAAAGTTAACATTCTTGCCAAGATTACACAGTTGGTCCAATATGTGGCAACAGCTTGCTAAGCTTGTCTCATTCTCTCCTGAGCCAATTTGTACAGCACCCAAGACTGGAACAAAGAAAATAAATAGATAAAGGAAAATAAATATAGGTTTTATAAATTTGAGGGTAAAAAAAAGGATAGGATTGGTTAGGATAAAATAGGATATGATGAGATAGGATAGGATAGGATAGGATAGGATAGGATAGGATAGGATAGGATAGGATAGGATAGGATAGGATAGGATAGGATAGGATAGGATAGGATAGGATAGGATAGGATAGGATAGGATAGGATAGGATAGGATAGGATAGGATAGGATAGGATAGGATAGGATAGGATAGGATGAAACATAAAAGTATGCAGCAGATCATTGCTTGGCCAAGCAACGATTGAACTTTAAAATAGAAGAAATAGTATCTTTAGCAGATTCTAAAAATTGTGAAATTGTTTTTGTACCTAGTAGATTATAAAAAGCCAGAGTGTCTGTGGGCCTTTAAGAGAAACTAAGAAGTACTAGCACGTGTGTGTTAATTGTTGTGCAGTGTGCACACAAGCTTTTAACTGACAAAAAGGCACAAACGGCACAAACACACTCTTGTCTCTTGGAGTTAAATCTGTATTAGTTTTTATCTGTGTACTAGCAACATTTTTAACTTAACTATGAGACATCTCTTTACTTGAAAGGCCCTTGCTGTTTGTTTGTTTTATCCCTTTGTGTAATATTATTTTCTATATATATATATATATATATATATATATATATATATATTTGACGAGAACAAAATTATAAGTGGGTTTAAAAATGGTATCATTCTTACATTTTAGCAGCGGGACATTTCCAAGATTATTTTTCTCGTGCAGTGTATCAGGATTTGCCTCTATCAAACGGAAGATCAGCTCAGGACATACTGGGGTATCACATGCTAACAAGAGAGGAGTGTCACCGTTGTTGTCCCTTAAGTTTGTCATTTCTGGAGCTTCTCGTAGAATCGGCTCCAGCTCATCTGTTATTGTGTTGTAACCATTTTGTATACCTCGAACCACCACTCTGTAAATATCATTTAAATAATAATATAGGTAATAATATTATATAAATAGTACTGTACATGGATTTTAGTTATATATACAGCCAAAACATTTTCTAGGAGGGAAAACAAAAATTAATAGTAACATGTTTAGTTTAAAAAAATTTTAAATTGCATTTCAATTGTGGATAATATTGCTACTTCTCCTTTTTTATACAAAACTGAGGTTGTTTGTAAACCCTTTTTTCTTGCACCAAAAAATGCGCATTCCATTTGATTAAACAAAGTTGATTGTCATTTTAGGAGCAGAGAACAGGGTTTACGCGACCGCCCCCCCCCCCCCCCTCCCAAACGGCCCACGTGGGTGGAAAAAACGAGCAAAAATTGAAAAAAATTTAGTCTACACAAAAAGAATTTTGCGCCTTCGGTGCAACTTTTATTGCTGCATTAAAGCTTTTGTGGATAAGCGTTTGAAATTTATCCTGAATATATAACACAAAATAATTTGTCCAACATCCATAGTTGTCATGTGATCAGGGTATAGTATATATCAGGGATATAGTTCAATTATAACTTGGGCATCCATGAAATATTTTGCTTGCGATAAGAACTAAAATACCTTTTTTGCAAATTTTATAATTTTTATCTCAAAATATTTTACATCCAAATAAAAGTTATGTTTTAAATTTTACTAACATTGATAGTTTTAAAAGTGCAAATAACATCTTTTAGTAAATTGGTTCAAAAAAAATAAAAAAAAATTAATACATAATGTATTATAATAATAATTTATTTACATTTTGCACTTTTTTTTTTTGTAAGTATTTTTTTTTTTAATCAAGTAACATTAATTAATTTTGCAAATAAGAGATCAGAAAATAGAAAATACAGTATAGAGTGTGTGCGCATGACGTCATTCTGAGTGCTTTCGATGCTCATCTTGAGCAATAAATAACATTGCTCAGTAGCTCAGTATAGGGCAAACGTAGTTTTTGGCTATTTTCTGTGGAAAATTAGCTATTTTTTTTTGTTATTATTATTTTTCTTGCATACTTGAAAAACTAATTCAACCTGCTATCAGCATCAATAGATTTTTAAACTGACAAAATGTACCATTTTCCTATCGGCCAATGTTATTTAGTACTCACTTATATGAACTCGACTTTAACATGAATGAAACCACCCTATATATTTCAGAAATTATTTTGGCAAACTTTTTATACTTTTACTTTTTTTTTTTTTTTTTTTGCTGATAAAAAAAAAAAAAAAAAAAAGGAAAAATCTACCAAATAATTTTTTTTACAATTTAAGAATGTTAGGAAATTTAAGGATACTGTTGTTGCATTTTTTTTTCCAAAAGGGGGCGCGGCCGAATAACTTTTTTCCGATATAAAAAATTCCTGGATCCGCCCCCGACCTTATAATACTTGTTAATTGTGTTGCAAAAAATCGTGCAATACAAATAAAAAATGACCGATGCTCACCCATGTAAGTTTGATCTGGAACTTATTATATCTCTATCATCAGTCACCTCTAAGTCTGGACCAAATGAACTTGACGTAATGCTGGGTTGAGATGACGATTGTTCAGCGAGATCCTGAGAATTCATTCACAATTTAATATGACATAATATGTATGTACATAGTTCAAAGTTCATATATTATAATTACTTACTTTTTTTGACATCCTTTTTCTACGTTTACTCATTTTCAAGTTTTCTCTCTTTTAACTCTTGGTTGAAGGGTGAAGGCAAAATTAAAGATGATTAAAAGAAAAATGTATTGAACAGGTATTGACTGACGAATATTTTCACACCTGCGCAAAGCAAGATATTTTCATGGATATTTTTTAGCGAGAATGGAGTTTTATAATGACAGTGCTGCCAACAATGAAGGTACGTTCTCACTTTTTTATTATTATTATTATTTTACTCTAAAGAATTCCGCTTTCAACTTTTACCTGAGTTAAGTACTCGGTGTTTAGTATTCTTCTATCGAAAAAAATTGCCACAAAGTATGAACATACATGAAAATTTACCTTGTTTTAAAAAAAACTTGTTCCTTTTTTTTGGCAAAAATCCATATCTTGAGACTTTTCTCATGTGTTGGTTACACTTTTTGCCTTTGTTTACAAAGAAAAAAAAATATACTGTACAGTGCTGCTTTAGTCAGCTTGTGGGCAAAAGTTGAATCTTAATAAAGCGCGTATATGTATATATTTTTTAAAGTGTTCATTTTTCGGATTTTGTTTTAATGAATGATTTTTCTTTTTTATTCTTTTTTTGGTACGTTTTTTCAAGAACCGGATAAAGTTTTATAGTTTTAAAAGATAGGTAATAAAATAATGAAAATAAATAATGTAATTAAAATACAAAAAGGAAAGATAAAGGCGGGATGAAATCAGATACCAAAAAATTTTGACTAAAAATTGTAAAGAAAGAAAATTCTGACATTTTGGATATGGTATTATGAAAAATTAAAAAAAAAAAAAAATTAGGAGGTCACCATGCTAGATTTATTTCAATTATGATTTTTTGAAGTTTTAGTCCCATAAGAGCCCATGTTAATTTCAATAATGATTTTCTCTCTTATCTGATTAGATGGTCAAGGTTCAAGGGTTCTGAAAATTTTAAAAGTATAGCTGTTACGAAAATTAGCTTTCAAATGGCATCATTAAGTTTCGAATTTTTCTTTTTATTTTTTTTTATTTTTTTTTTTAATTAAAAAAAAATAACATTGACAAAAAAAAATAACCCGATTTCCTAGAAATTTTGACCAAAAACGAAGTTTTGTGTCCTATGCTATGATCCAGATTCCAGAATAGTGTCAGAGCGCATTCAGTTTGACGTCATACAGCTATACAATATGTAAATAATAAATAAATTTTTTTAATTAATTATTTTATAAATAAAACTACTTTTTATATATTTTACACACACATTTATTTTAATATTATAAGTAATTTTCCACATATATAGCTTAATCCAGCTTAATCACCATCACTTTTTATTTTTATTTTTATTTTTTCTTCTTTTTCATAGATGGATTTTAATTTTTTATCTTATACATTTATTTATTTTTATTACCCACACACAGAAAAAAAAAATGATAACATTTTATTATACATTTAAAGTATAGTTTTTTTTTTTTTTTTTTTTATGTATAAGTTGCGCATTCGGACAGATAATAATTTTTTTAATATTATTATTTATTAAGTATCACATTTACACTCTGTTTTACTTCATTTGGACAACATCACAAAATTAATCTTTAATTTCGCATAACTATATAACTAATATTTAATGACTAGAATTACAATTTATATGAAATAAAGAAATAAGGGATAAGGTAACAAATTTTCACATTTTGTTAAATTATAATATTAAAAAAGAGATTATAATATAAGATTCCTTTTTTATGTGTAAAAATTAATTATTATTTAGGTCCAAGCATTTTTTTTTTTTTTTTTTTTTTTTTTGTAAATTTTAAATCAAAATTTGACTAAAAATACATGACGACGTTTATCATAACACTAGACGTTTACAGTAATAATATTCATATTATTCATTGACTTCATTGTTAAAAATAACTTTACATAATGCAAAGTTTTCTCTTAAAAAAATGGATATAATTGAAATTAAAAAATTAATGAATCTAATTTTTTTTTTTTCTGGGTGACTTATAAACAATATTCAAGAAGAAAATAATTTCGAAATTTAATACGAATTTTTGGATGGATTGCTAAATTGGTTTTATCTTTGCTTTTTTTTCCCCCACAATTTTTAATTAACCATTCATATTTATGAAACTCGTATGCTAAAAGACCTATACATAATAATAATTTTTACAATAAAAATTAACATAACATTAAAGATATAGAGAAAACAAAATCTTTAATAATATGCTTTCAGTATTTTTTATAAAACAATAAAAATTATAAATTATATTATAACTTTTTAATAAAAATAAAATATTTAATTAATTTCAATTTTAAAAATTAATCTGAAAATAATAAAATTTATTGCATTTACCTTTGGTTTTATAATAAAATAATTAGAAAATCAATATTAAATAAAATACTAGACATATTTTGAAAAAAAATGTAAGCAATTTGTGCTTTTTTTTTTTTTTTTTTTTTTTTTTTACAAATATTTGTGACAAATAAAAAAATCTCTCTTTGGGAAAATAAAATTATATTGTGCTTCTATTTTCATTTTTTTTTTCTTACTTGATCAGGTTATCTAGCATCAAAAAAGCTCTTGTAGCATTTTTTTTTTTGTATTATTAAAGGAATAGACCAGAGAAAAGCATATTTATATCACAAAACACTTGATGGGATTTACATAAATAACTTTAGTTTAGTTTGTCTCAAAACCCAACAGTAGCCCCGTAACAGTGATCAGAAAATTCGATTTATGCAACCCTCACAACATTTTCATACTAATTTTTGCTTGTTTCTGACGTCATAAACATGAATTTTCACGCAAATTGCATACTTTACAGTATTTTCACGCTCTCTCGTGGGGCTACATTAACATATATTCTGGTAAATATTGTCATCAGTTTTGAGGATCCCATTTCGTGTTTATTCATTAAAAATCTGAAGTTGTTTTATGTGGTCTATGGCTTTAACACAAATTTGTAGTTGGAAGTTCTTGGGAGGCTCAACAGTAACTATTAAATTGGAGATTACATTTTAAGAGTATCGGAAGACACATTTTACCTCCGTTTATAGACGTCCATTAACGAAAAATAACGAAGAAAATGTTTGTAAAAAAAAATGCTAGCACCCAATCAAATAAAAAAAAATCCTTTCATCTCATTTTTTTTTAAACTTTTTTTTTTTTTTTTTAGTATAACAATTAATTAGGTCCTGAAAATAAATAAATATTGTAAATAAGCTTGATTTTTGTATAACAGTGAAAAGTAGTACTGCCCATGATATATTTATAGGAGAGTTGCATTTCATATAAAATTAAGTCAATGCTATATAATATGAGCACTAAATAACATGGACTAATATGGAAAAATGATACATTTTGCCAGTTTAAAAATACTTGGCAATATTTTTAAAAGCATATTGATGCTGTTATATAACAAATTGAATTAGATTTTTAATTATGCAAGAAAAATAATAATAAACAAAAAAAAATATATATAGGCAAAAACAACGTTTTTGTCCTCTGCTGAGCAATCTGTTATTCATTGCTCCAGTATGACGTCAAAGCGCATTCAGTATGACGTCATGTGCATACACCCTATATATAGAGTATATAAAAGCATAATAATGAATTACCCAGTTAACACAGTTTACGTACAGAAACTATAATTATTGTCAAAAGTGAGTCTTAAAATAAAAGAAAGAAAAAAATAAAAAAATCATTTTAATGCAAAATCAATTTATGATTTTTTTTTTTTTTTTTTTTTTTTTTTTATCACTCACGGACTAAAAATTGGCATTTACTAACATTTTTGAAACTAAATGTATGGTGTATGCAATTTTGTAATTTGATTGGCATTTTTGTTTATAAAATTATGATTTCAAGTACATTTACTGAAGCATGTAATTAATTTATTAACATATGCATTAATTATTAATTAATAAAAGTTACGATGTCTTTACTTACATTAAAAATCATATATATATTTTCTGGACATTTTCAAACCATTTGAGTACAAAATCTTAATTATGAATAAATCTAAAATAATTACACTATAAAAAAAATCAAACTATTTCACAATATGCAAATAAACAAATATTTTAAGCAACAGGACCTAATTTTAAGTAATTTTTAAATATATTGCAAAACATTTAAAAGAACATATAAATCAGATTTTTTTTTTTTATAAAATAATCACATAAATAGGAAGATTATATTATATAAAAACATTTTTTTTAATAAAAATTAGCAAATTTTTCTATTAAAAAAAAAAATTATAATTATAGATTTTTTTCCATAAAAAAAAGTTCGACCTGTTGAGATCTTTATAATGCAAAGGACTTGTTTCAAAAAAATTTTTATATATAAATATTTCAAATTTAAGTATTATAGTGTACAAAATTACATTAATATTTATACGACTTTGTGTATATTATTAAAGACTTCTGAGTGCATAGTTAACGAGTGATATTTTTAAGTTTTCAATAAATATAAACAATTACAGAAATTAGCAAACAGAATATTATAGTAAAACAGAAAAGAAATAACTGGGGGGAAAAAAAGCGGAATAATATTATTTTACGAAAGAGTTTCAATTTAATTTATAATACCATAATATATAAATTATGATTTATAAACATACTTCAAAACTAATTTTGGAAAGAACTTAATTATTATCAATTAAAGTTGCAATTTGGTAAAAATTACGAAATTCGTAAAATATATTTTTTGCAAAATATTTTCATTTTTTGTGTTATATGGCTGATTTACATATAAAGTGAACTCCCTATTAAAAAAAAAAAAGAAGAATTAAAAAAAAAATGATTTTTTTTTTAATTTAAAAAAAAAATGTAATAAAAATTATCTACAGCGTAGTATAATCATAAAATTGAAACGTATGTCCTGTTTGCATTGAATGATAATTATTTAATTTCATACATGGGTATAATATTATATAATATAATATAAGTAACAAATAATTAAATAAAATTAACAAAAATAACAAACGACGTTCACACACTTTAACATTTGCACTTTAAAACTTTCATTCTTCATCAAATCTGAGCACAGCATGGTTTTTGGCTTCTTTTATTTATTATTATTATTATTTTTAATTCTTGAGGAACACTGAAATCAAAAAATGCATACAAATTAAAAACTAACTTAAATTACCTTATTATTATTATTTTTGACAAGTAAACATCAACGTATGACTTATTTTCAATATAGAGTGTATGTATATATGCTGTATGCACATGCACTCATGTTAAAGTCGACGTAATTTTGAATAATTCATAATGTAGCTTAGGCCACATAGGCAAAACACACATTTTGCGAGTTTATAAATACTATACGTATAATACTATTATAAACTTCTTTCATATGTTGAGCATTGGTAAATAAAAACCCAATGAAATTACACATTAGAAACGTCCAGGAAACTGTAGTATACAATAAATTTCAAATTTAATTTTAAATATTTTACTTGTAGTTTTAATTTATAAATAAAATTATTATTTATTATAATTTTATTAAGTTTTAATGATATCTTATTTTATTATTTTAAAATCGTGTAAAATTTTAAATAAACTAAATACAAAAAATAAACATAAATAACACATATTTGATTATTTAAAATTGTATTATATAAATATTTATTAGTAAAAATGAACTTTATTATATATTTTTTTTTATTTTAACGATAAAATAATACTTACGAATGTAATTATAATGATAAGTTGTTTTACTTGTATAAAATACGTATTTCTGAAAGTAATCGAATTATTTTATATTTTACAATAAAAAATCATTTCCATAATATATAATCTAATATTAGAGGTTATAGCGCGAAGTTAAAGCTATTTATAATGCATCATTAATTAAAGGCGTAGAAAACCTTGAAAAAATTTGTGTAATATCCTAACAAACCTGAAAATCAACGTTGATTTGGCCGGAGTCATTGATTTTTAATTTATTTTCCATTCACAAAATGACACTGACGTCACAGCTCGCCCAGTTTACGCTCGCGTGGACCAGGCAAGCTGTGACGTCAGTGACCGCCAGCGGCATTTTGTGCATGGAAAATAAATTAGAAATCAATGACTCCGGCCAAATTAACGTTGATTTTCAGGTTTGTTAGGATATTACACAAATTTTTTGTTCAAGGTTTTCTACGCCTTTAAACATTACACTTATGGAAAGAAACTTGTTGTTGTTGTTGTTGTTGGAAACCTACTGCACAGATTCCGGAGATATTTAAATGACGAATACTAGACATACTTTTACGTTTTTTAATCAATGAATTTTTTTTTTTAATTATATTTTTTTTTTATCACCGATAACTTCTATTAAAAGAACATTGATCTAAAATTTCAATAAAAAAGTTTTACTGAACTGCAATTTGCTGATCACTATAAAGAATAATTATAATATTTTTTTAGAGAATAGTTACAGTATATATATATATATATATATATATATATATATATATATATATATATATATATATATATATATATATATATATATATATATATATATATAATATATATATATATATATATATGTATGTATAAAATTTGCAAGGCATTTATTTGTATACTAACCTGTTGTTATAGTTACTACCGTAGTGTTGCCTCCGTCATATTGATACATAATTGATGATCTCTAGTATCTCCCCAACCACCATTTCCCTTGCGTAACTTCTGTTTCTTGTGAATAGCAGGGAAGGTTAGTGTGAGATGTGATGGAAACAGGTGTTTACGTGCTTGTTTCAACACTTGGTGTACTTTGGATATGGCAGCAGTACTCTCACAGTTGTTCTTACGATGGTGAACACCACTGGAAGATTAACACATATACAATACATGTTAGGATTATGTGTATAATAAATAATCATATAGGAGATGTCGAATTAATATGATAATCAAAACACTTAAAATTAGCAGAAAAATATACTGCTTTTCTGATAAAGAATAAAATACACATTCATTTTCTTTAAACATATTAAATTTGTTCAAACTTTTTTTTTCTTTAAGTTTTTGATTATATAGGGTGTATGCATGCGACGTCGTATTGAATGCGCTTCGACGCCATACTAGAGCAAAGCAATGAATAATATTGCTCAGCATAAGGCAGACGTGATTTTTTATTATTATTATTTTTTTTTTTTTCAAATTAGTAGTTATATAATTATTATTATTTACTTGCATACTTTTGAAAACCTTATTCACCTTGCGTTAAAATCCTTTGTCAACTTACTTTTTTATCATTTAGAATACTAAATTGATAATTACCATACCTTATTATCCATGAATCAGACACCAACACGTTGATTTTGTATTTATTTTCGTTTATTTTCCTTTTTGCGGTTATATCACGTATCTGACGTCACAACGTACTAATGGGGCCGTGATAGGGATAAAGAACTGGAGGGAGGGGCTTAAATTTATAACGTGACCAGAGCGGTGACTGTGATCGGCAGCGGTACATTGTGACGTCAAATACGTGATATAACCGCAAAAAGGAAATTAAACGAAAATAAATACAAAATCAACGTGATGGTGTCTAATTCATGGATATATATTAAGGTATATGGTAATTATCAGTCTAGTAATATAAATGATAACAAAGTAAGTTGACAAGGGCTTTAACAGCATCAATGCTTTTAAAAATATTCCCCGATTATGGGCGTTAACTTTTATATATAAGTGCAACCACCCTTTATTTGTGAAAATAAAGAAAGAAAAAAAAAGTAAAATCGAAGAAAATAAATTTTTGTTTTAAACTAAACTTACCATTCTCCAATATGGAAGACTCTAGGTCCCCTCATAACAATGACATGCATCTTATGTGCCAGACAACCCTGAGACATATGTTGTAAGCTCCAGTCCCAATTATAGTCATCGTAAGTACAGAAGAACTCCGCACATCCTCTCATCTCTCGCCAGGTAGATCGATTGAAAGCCATCCCCATGTTGTGTTTGCTGCTCACCCAAGGCGTCACCTCAGCCTAAAAACAACAACAACAGATTTATAAGTAAACGAAATACAATAATAATACAATATTTAGAAACATACTTTTAGCACTATCCACCATGATGTATCATGGGTCTATAACCATTGTAGCTTTAACGCATATGCTTTAAAGAGTAAGTTCAGGGGTTACAACATGGCTTTTTCAATGTTAGATAATGAGATGAACTGTTCATTGACTCACATATGATGATATGATGCCCCAAAGCCCTTCCGTAGCCCCGCAAACTTGCTCTCATCATGCAAGATATAATGCAACCCGAACCCGCTAAAGCCGTAACTTAACTATGACGTAAAAAAATACAGTACGAGTTTCATATCTCGCAAGATGATCACGAGCTTGCGGGGCTATGAAAGGGCTTTGGGTCATCATATTTGAGTTTATGAACAGTTCTTCTCATTATCTAACATTGAAGAAGCCATGTGGTTGAACTGAACCCTGAACTTTCTCTTTAACGTAAGGTAGTGACAAATGTATTTCGTGCATCTTTTGTAATTTTGCTAATTAACAAGCTCTGCTTCCGGTTAAAGTTAAAAATTTCAGAAAGAAAGAAAAAAAAAATACCATCAAAAAACAGGAAATAACGAATTAAAATTTGCAAAATATATGTATGCACGAATGCATTTTCACTTTCTTGACATTTTACATTAGGACTATAAAATTATGCCCTTTTAAATTATTAAACACAAAATGAGACCTCTGAAGCTAATTTTTACGAAGACAGCATGCAAGGCAGCGCTACGTAATAATGAGGAACACTTGGGACATTTTAGAGGATAATTTTAGTGCATTATTCTAAAAGAGAACTTGTCCTGAATCGATTGATATACGAATTTTTAAGTGCAGAATTAATTTTTTAAAGTCACGAAATGACGTCACAGTCGGTAACTTTTTTATGCACAAAAATTACCAACCTTTGACGTAATTTTTCGATTTTTCACAAATTTATTAAAAAATACTTAAAATTAATCAACTGAAAAATTAAAAGTTAATTCAAAGACAACGTTTTCTTTATAAAACATTAAATACGACAAAATAAAAAAATTGGGGGGGGGGGGGGGTCTTCCTCATTTGTATAAAATTTGCAATCTGTGTGATTTTTGCTTCCCCATGATGTCTTGCTGATATTATGATAATCAAACAAGTAATAATAATAATAAATTATAAGTCAAAGTTATCTATTATGCCTTGCCTTCTTTATATGGTAAGGTAATTTGACTAAAAATGAATTTATATTGGCTTTTATGGTAATATAACATGCATTTATATAGAGTTTTGCGTTAACTGAAATCTCCATCTGAATTGCATTGAATGGATGCCATAAGTTAAAAAAAAAATCATTTTTAAGTCAAATTACTATACAAATGATTTTGGGACAAAGTTATGTTATTTGTGTATAAATCCCATCTCACAATTTGTAAAATAAAAAAACAAGTTGATATGGCAAAAAAAAAAAACAAAAAAAAAAAAAAAACTACTACTACTACTAATGAATGCTTATTACTTAAATATTTTTATTATATGTTTGAAACATGCATACCAAATAAAATATAAATTATGTTGTATTTAATATATAGCTTAAAATTCAGGTACATTTTTTTTTAAATAAAAACAACAATATAATAAAGATAATATTGAAAATCTAAGATATACAAGATAATTACAATGCCTAGCAATATTACCTATTTAATTCTTTAGTAGTAAAATTTATACTGAATTTGTCATTACAGCAGCATATAAAATATATAATTATATGTGATTTTAACTGTCTTCAAATATATAGCTTGAAATTTCTAAGTTTGCCTTTAATAGTAATTAAGCTATTACATAATAGTTTCATTCTAGATCACTTCTGCTTACAATAATAATTAATATTAATAACATCAAACTTCATTATTACAAATACCAATACTCAAACCCAAACCAATGGATTGCAACTTATCATAGCAACAAATTAATATACATGTTTGTTTGTATTATTAATATAAATATAAAAATAAATAAAATAAATTATAAAATATAAAATAAAAGTATATTAAAAGTATTTATTATAATAAAAAAACATTTTTTTAAGACTGTTTATATTTCTATTTTTTTTATAACTTATAAATTTCTAAACTTATTATTTTACTTATTTTATCGACTTCTTACAAAACTATCACTTTAATAAATAAGCTTTTTTTTTAATATTAAAAATAAACTAAATATTTCTCTTGCTATCAATAATGTGGAAAAATCGAACAACTTAATTGTCAAAGCAGTAGTGATATAAGGTAATATTGATTCCAATAGTGTTAATCAATTTGTTAATAGTAATATGAAAATAATAAAAATATAAGTATTTAGTTAATTAGACATGTAAAATAATATTAGTTTTTACAGTTTAGGCATATTAAGAACAATAACAAAATAGTGTTTAGAGTTTGAAAAGTTAGTAAGAAGAAAGAAAAATGTCATCCATAAACAAAAATGAAGTTTGTAAAAATACGTAAGAAATATGGAAAATAATTGAATTAAAAAAATTAAAAAGTGCTGTTCAATTTAAAATAGGTAAGCGAGTAACATAATAAATGTTGATATGAACCAAACAATAACATGGAAACTTACCCTTAAAAAAATTAACGAATATATTTTTTAAAGCAAGTATATATATAAATGTAACATTGCCGAGTATTGCTTCAAATTAATGCAGAAAATATGTGGCACACAAAAATAATTATATTCGTTGCATTTTTTTTTTTTTTTTTTTTTTTTTTTGAGTATACACTATTATGATAATATATTTTAACATTCATAGTTTTGTACTGAATTTGCTGATATTCTTCTTATGAGAAAATCATGCACTGGATTTGAATGGTAAAATTTATTACTTCTATCAAGTGTACCCTTCAAAAAAAAAAAAAAAAAAAAAAAAAAAAAAATTAAAAATAACAGAAAAGTGCAGTTTGGTTATAATAAGAAATAAAGAAATATATTTTTCTACGCAAACATGACAGTAAAGTGCGAAATTACGTGCAACCACCCTATAAGGGTACATTATTAGTACAGTAAACTATTTTTGCCAAAACAAGATGAGTGTATTTCAACTGGACGCAACCTTTTTTCTCGGATATTAATTATGTTATAGGAATAAAATTTAAATGTATTAACTTTTACATTGATCACCTGCTAAAGTTTGATGTTTATGTGGATTTTTTTTTTTTTTTTTTTTTTTTTTTTTTTTTTTGAGAAAAGGGGGGTGTAAAAAATCTCTGATCTTATTTTGGCAAAGGTGAATATACAATCATGCTGTTAGTAAAAAGAGAAGAAACACCTTTTGGTAATGTTGGTATAAGGTTGGTAACACTTGGAAATTCCATGATGGGGGAATGTTGGCAGCATTGAGATCCTTCAATTTAGCACGAGCTGCTTCTTTCTATAATGTAACACAGACACACACAACCCCAATTTTTTTTTTTTAAAAATTCCAGAGCAAGCATTTTTACAAAACCACATAGAAAAAAATACATATAAATATTTACACATAGTTCACACATACTGTTGGAGTATCAATAATATAATGATGCTATATATAATGATATATTTTTAGAAAAATTTGGATGTTTTATTTTCTCAAATTATTTAATATTATATGAAAAAAGACAAATTTGATATCTGCGTAAAATTATGAGCCAAGTGATAGCAATTTTTAAAATTATTTGACGTATCGGTGATGACTTAATTGCAATCTTGGTGCAAAAGTTGTAAAAAAAAAAAAAAAAAAAAAAAAAAAAATTAAAACCGCTAAAAAAATTAGAAAATTTGGGGACACTAAGTTTTTATAGCGCACTTCGCTAATAAAATTTAAAATATCTACATTGAATTGTTTTTTTAATTTTTAAAGTCCTTATTTCAATTGCTGTTATTATATCGTTGCTGTTAACTATGCTAAATTGAGTAAAAATACGAAGAAAAAAAAAAAAAGTATCACAATATTTTAAAATGAAATTGCTAGTTTATTGACTCTAAATGTTACGCTCATTTTCAATACGTTATCAAAATTACCATAAATTACTTCTAGTCTTCTACATCGCATATTAATTAGTGAAAATAACCCTGTTCTATTATTGTTACCCCAACTATCATCAGCGTTATAATAACATTTTAATGAAGCACCCAAGCTGGAGTTAAAGACGAACCTCGTATAACAATTTTAATATAATATAAATAGTAGAGTTTATATCAGTAGAAACAAATTGTCAAAGAAAAAAAAAGTAAATGAGAGAAAAATAATAATAATAACAATAAATTAGCAATATTTAAATTTAATTTTTATCATACTTTGAAAATATAATAAAAGCTGATAATTTATATCCTATTATTTCTCAAGTTATTTACTACATGCACATTACTTCCATTGACAACTACAGACTATATTGATCAAGTTCATCAGAAATATAATAAAATTTACTTTAACGATAAGACATATCTTTCATGTTAATTTATTTATAAAAAATAATTATTAAAATATTTAAATTTTATATAATATAATATACGGTATATTTTACAATATAAGGATAATAAATTTAAAATTATTATTGTTTTAAAAATAATATTTACGTGTTTTTTTATATATTATTATTAATAATAATAATAACGTTTATTTTCCTACAATACTAGTATTTTAATTTAAAAAAAGAAAGAATGTAAATCAAGAATTCAATTTAAAACCAGTAAAAATCCTACCAAAAAATGTGTTTATAATGACATGGACAAACTTACACATAAAATAAATCCCTGTACAAAACAAACAATCAATTCCACTATATTATTATCATAAAGAAACAAGAACCCCAGCAAACTAAAAATGTGTAAATAAATATCTTACAAAATCTTCATTGTATAGTAGAAGTTCAGAAGAATCAAATTCATATACCTTTTGAAAAATCAAGTCAAATATTATACTTTTATCTGGTAAAATTGTATATAATATGATAATAATGATAATTTACATTGGGTTATGTATAGCATAAATTTTGAAAATATAAAAGAAGATAAAAATACAAGGTAACAATTTTTTTTCTTTTCCAAAAAGATATATTTATAATTTTGAAGGTTAACCGTGATAAAAAAATTAACAAAAATTGTGTATATAAGCTTCAACTTTTAAGTAAGTAAACGTGTGCCCAGAATCCTCCCATTTAAATATATCCGGTCTACAAGTGAATAGTTTTATCAAAAAATAATATTAATAAAATAAAGACGCTAAAAACCATGGTCCTGCAATATGCTAAAGAGTACCTTACATTCCTATCCTTTAGTATTGTTGGGATCATGTTTTTTTAGAATTTTCGATTTAATTTTTTATTATATTTTTGAGAAAACTATTGCATTGATATACTGACTTTTACGTGTTTTAAGATTATAGAAATTTTTAATAAATTTCCAATGCACCTTTAAATAAGAGCAAGGGGTCTTATTATTTCAACAGTCCATAAAGCTAGTTCATTCTATGAATATTGTGTACTATAAAATATTTTAATAAAATAATATTTTGTTTGAGCAAGATAGTTATTAAATTAGCTTCGTAAAATAGCATTTTTTTTTTTAATTTAATAAAATATTGCAATATTTTTCTAACAATTTTTATAAGAGCAAATTTGTATTTTGAATATTTATGCAAGATAAATTTTCAAAATTTATGCTGACATAAATGATTGGTTATATTATTTTTTTTCTTTTGAATTCCCTATTAATTTATAAATATATATAGTAAGTTTTATTATTGCACTGAAAGCTTAAAGAGATAAATAAGATTAGTGAAGAATGCAGAAGGAGTTAGTGGAAAAAGAGAGTAATTACACAGAATTTCATTAATTGTAAATAATACTGCTGCTCCGAGATTTGTGGTTTCTTCTTATTTTCAAGAAATATATAACGTTTCACGTTACGGATTATGTAAAAAGAAGAATGAAAACTAATCTGGTATTACATAAAATGTTTCAAGTAGGTATTGTTCAATTGTCTGCATCTATTACAATCTATTCAATGACAGCGTTAAGAATGGAGATAAAGGATGAAGAACATATTAGATTCTACAGAGTGAAGAACTTAATAATTTATATAAATAATATAATAATAAATAAATACCTAAAATAATATAAAAATTATTAACTTAATATAAAATGAATTAAAAATGTAATTTTATAATAACAAAATAAAAATAAAAATTATTATTACACATATTTTATAATAAAAGTAATTATTAATTAATTATATTTTATTTATTTAATATGTAAAAAAAAAGTGGTACATATTCAGTTATTGGCAGGTTCTTAGTAAATAAAAAATCTTATAAAGATAGACATTTGAACATTTGAAAACCTAAAATATCGGATCAGGTGGCATCAATAATACTCTCACCTCAATATTTCTCAATGTTCAAATAATTAAAGTCCCAAGATTCTAACAATATTGACGATAGGTCGACTTTTTGAACAATCGCTTAAAATAGCGTACTAGTTTGTATTGTGTAAATAATCGATTGTTTGATTTTTAAATAACCTTGAAGCATTATTCTTATAGCTACTCGGGACTGTAGGACTTGATTTTATTTTTTTTCCATTGAAATAACCCGTAAAAAGCCATTAGAGTGCCAACAACTGGGTCTGTACCATAAAGTACTTTTCTTTAATTAAAATATAGAAATCATTAAATTTTATGACCGTTATAAAAACATATTATCAATGTTTAACTTACGCTCTTTGCATCTCCATAGTAATTGTAAGTTTTGAGGTAAGTTCCAAGCGAGAGGATGTTACATTTGTCGCAGTTAGCTGAGATCGCCTTCTGCATCAAGTGTAACACTTCAATGAAGTCCTCTGCCACGTAGTGATCTTCTTCGAGAAAGAGTACCAGTCCTGCGGGAGAAAATAACATGGAGTTAGATAAGAAAAGAACAAAATCTTTTGATATTAATCAAAGGAATAGATATATGATTTAGTAGGGAAAAAAATAATCTGAACAATAATCCTATGTAGTTAGTGTCTTTTTTTTATTGCTTGAAAATAGTTGTAACTGCATACTTATATAGAGTAACAAAAAGTAATAATGATTATATAAGAGAGAGAGAGAGAGAGAGAGAGAGAGAGAGAGAGAGAGAGAGAGAGAGAGAGAGAGAGAGAGAGAGAGAGAGAGAGAGAGAGAATTGGTTGCAGAATTACAACAACAAAAATTACGCATTAAAAATATTAAAAATGGAAAGTATTTAAGTGAGTGAAATTTTAACATTATTATGCAATTTTGCATGATGCAAATTTTGCAATTTGCACAAATAATTAAGCTATATATAAAATACCCAGTCACTACATGGATTTATAAATTATGATGCTGAAAATATGCTAGCATAAATAAATATTACTTTTTTTTTTTTTCAACTATAAATATGTGTGTGGTATGTTTCTGTCATCAACACGTACAAATATAAATACGTAATAATTATGCAAGCTCATTACCAGCAATATTTATGCATAACAACATAATTTATGCTATAGGGTTACATAATGTGCAAGAGTGGGCCAGACATTTGTGAGGCCTAAATCTTGTTCTTTCAATTGTATTTTAAAACAAATATGAATACTGATTGATTGATTGATTGATTGATTGATTGATTGATTGATTGATTGATTGATTGATTGATTGATTGATTGATTGATTGATTGATCGATCGATTGATTGATTTACACGTGTATGTTAAGTAGCATAATATTAAGTACATAATAATTAACTATCTATAAAGTTTTAATGAAGCAATATTCATGAGATAAGTACACAGTATAAAGTATATATTATATTAATTTCCTCTATCCATGTTTAAAATATAAAGAGTTGACTGACCTGTGTGGTTCCTAGTGACCTCCAGTTGATCAAACACTCGGTTAGCCTTCCACCACCAATGGTGTTTGGTCTGGGTGAACTTTGCTTCGCGGTAGTGACCGTAAAGGTCAGGGTGCTTAGCGTTGATACACTTGGTTTTTATCGCCCTGTAACAATTGCAAAAACAACATTATCACACTATATTATATTGATATAAGAGCAAAAATTTTATATATTCTACAATTTTTGTAGTTTTATAAAATTAGGTAAAAAAAAATTGTATTATTCTGAATGACATTCATTTTCACCTATATATAATTATATAAATCTTTTATAGATTTTTGGAGAAATATAAGTATTTTCAATTAATTTTTTTAATTTACCATGAGAGGGGATAAAAATGTCGTAATACTTCAAAATGAGGAACACTAATAATTTTTAGTAGTTAATTTTATTTTATATTCAAAGAGCGGACATTGTCCTGAATCGATAAATATATGAATTTTTAAATTTAGAGCTAATTAAGTATTTTTAATTAATTTTTGAAAGACGCAACATGACGTCACAGGCTGCACTATTTTCCTATGCTCACATGTATTAGTTGCCACATGTGACGTCATTTAATGAATTTTAAAAGTTAATTAAAAATACTTAATGAACTCAAAAATTAGAAATTCATATATGTACCGATTTAGGACAATGTACTCTTGAAGAATATGAAATAAAATTAACTCCTGAAGTTTTTTGTAGTCGTTCTCATCATAGCAGTTAGGCCTTTTAAGATATAAAAAAAAAAGATTTTTCGTATAGCACTAGGACTATTTCTATATAATCATTTTTGAAATTGCGTCAAGAATAAAAATTACGCCTAACAAATGGTACTGCTATTACAAGACAAAAGAATGTGCAAAATAACATTGAAAAATTTGCTGAAATTGATTTGTAAAAATACGAAGAAAAAATCATCTCAATTATTATAAAATTAAGCTCAAGAAAAATGTAAAAAAAAAAAATAATAATAAAATAAAATAAATTAAAACATCAATTAAAACTTTTTCCCCTTTAAACAAAACGTTTTATTCTCTCTAAACTTTGCACAAATGAAAATAATTATATAAATGTCGCATATTATTATAATTAAAACACCAAGAGAAATTCCCGCAAGTATTATATAACGTCATAAGAATATTTAACTTTTAATTTTAAGAAAGGTTAAGAAAGGTCATGGTTATCATTATTTACTTTTTAAATGCATGTTATTTAAGTATAATGTTTTATTACAGGCTTTAAATGTTTTGTTATTGCATATTATGTTAATAGAGCTTCATTTTTATTAAATAAATTGAATTTATCATAATTTTTAAAACGATATTATTATTTTTAAGGTAATTTTGAATATTGAAATATTTCACATCCTAACGACTTATGAAAGAACTATACTATGTTATTTAAGTATATATATATTTTTTAATTCATTCTATAATTTTTATAAAAATATTTAAAATTCTTGCAATGCTGCAAAAGAAAAAAAAATCTGAAATTTATAAAAATTGAGTTCTGTTGGAAACTTGTTTGTTTGTTTGTTTTTTAATCTTCAGCCTTCTGGGTTTGATAAAGAAATAATTGACTGAGGATATTTGATATCTTCTAAAGGGACTTTCTAATGCTTGCTATCGGTGGTGACGTAGCACCAATCAGTGGCATGCTAGAAAAAGGCGCGAGAGTACAAATTTAAATATTACGCACTACACTTTTTTCCTTTCTTTCTTTCTTTCTTTTTCTTTTTTTCTTTTTTTTTTTTTGCAATTTCTGAGAAAACTACTGCATCAATTTCAGACACTTTTAAATCAGAGATATTAAGCATGCTTTAACGTATTTTAAGACAAAAAAAATAATAAAAAATCATTACTAGTACGAAGTATTTACTTACTCTTCTCTTTTAAGATTTCTCGGACAGTCTTGAGGACTTTCTCCTGGAAATTCATGAGGATGAGTTTGGATGGAGAAAGGATAGAAAATCTGCATAACTTTACAGAAATCTATACTATGGACGAGCTCATTAATCTCAGGGTCAAAATAATCATGACTGATGACAAGGAGTACGTTCTCTATACCTCGCGCCTGCGCCAGGCTTACTATTAGATGGCGAAGGTAGGTTACCCTGGTATGAACCTGAAAAAACAAATTGTAAACAAATTATAATTAACATGTTTTTGTTTTTTTTATTATGCATAAAAATTAGCATGGAAAAGTCAATGAAACATTAATATATATCATACACCTTGGTCGCAATACACGATCATAGATTTTTACCGACACTTTTTCTTAAGCCAATTTTCCCAGATAAACACTAAAACTGTGTACAGATGATCAATGTATGATATTAAAGTTGTTAAGTGTTAAATTTTATTTTTAACAATTGATTAGACTCTCATCTTGTTTTGGCAATGATTTACATGTTTTCAAAAAGTAAAATGTTATACCTAATAATAAATTTATTTTAAGAAACAAAGACCATTATTTCAGCCATATTTCTTGACTGGAATATTATACAGTATAAATTTACATCAGAAAAGCAATAGTATATAAAATACAGAAACCAAACAAATAATTAAATGAGCTAGAGCTATTATACGGTATAGAAAATACTTTAAATTACTACTACAGTATATAAAAATACTTGAATTAGTCAAAAAAAAAATTTTTTTATACATCAATTTTTTTCTTTATATATCTTAATCTTGGAGTTTTTTTTTTTTTTTTTTTTACCGATTCATAAATTTCTAGCTTAAACAGTATTGTTTATATTCAACATAATAGAGATCGCATATAATAATAATATTATATAATAATATAATAAAGTGAAAAATTATTAAATAGCAAGAATAGAAGATTAAATAATGTGTGGTGTACTGATGAAATAAAATTTCTTATGAAAGATAGAGACAAATATTTTCAAAAATTTAAAAACTCATTACATATGCCTGAATATAGAATTAGATATAAAAAATTAAGAAACAAAATAAATTTTTTAATAAATAAAGAAAAAAATAATTATTATCATTCTAAATTTGTTGAAATTGCTGGTGATATAAGAAAATCTTGGTGTTTTATTAATCAAATATTAGGGAAAGAAAATCTTAATATTGATAATATTATTATTAAATATATGTCTGATGTAAGTTCTATCAAAGATATTGCTAATAATTTTGTAAATCATTTTGTAAATTCAATTGAAGATGTAAAGATTAATTGTAATTTAATATTAAGTGAAAATTCGCTTAAATTTAATAGTAATTTACAATCAATGTATCTACCAAAATTAAATGAGAAACGAGCAGTTTATATTATTAATTTATTAAGTAAGAAAAAAGGACCAGGTCATGATAATATAGGTGTTCAGGATATTTTATTTGGTGGCGAATCATTAATTCAATATTTAATAAGATTAACAAATATGTGTATTGAAAGCTCAGTATATCCTGATAATCTAAAATTATCATTGATAAGGCCAATTTATAAAGGTGGGGATCATAAACTATATAATAATTTTAGACCAGTTGCTGTATCTGCTTTTGTTGATAAATTTATACAAAAACATATTGAATTATTATTGTCTGATTATTTAGAAGAATTCAATATTATAAATAAAAATCAATATGCCTATCAAAAAAAAAAGGGTACAGCAAAATGTCTATATGATGTTTCCAATTTTATAAATGAAGAATTAGAAAAAGGGCATCATGTTCTTTGTTTATTTGTTGATTATTCCAAAGCATTTGACACTATAGACCATGACTTATTGTTAAAAGATTTAGAAGAAATTGGAATACGAGGACCAACATTAATGTTAATTGCGAATATTATAAAAAATAGACAAGTTGCTGTCAAAATTAAAAATATTGTAAGTGAAATTAAAATAATAAAATGCGGTATAATACAAGGAGGGGTCTTAAGTGCTAAATTCTTTATAATTTATGTTAACAAAATTTTTAATTTACTAAAATATTGTAAAGCAAAAATGTTTGCCGATGATTTACTTATGATAGCGGCTCATAGTAACTTTGAAGTTGCAAATAAAATGTTACAAAATGATTTTGATTCAGTTTTGGAATGGTCGCATGATAGGAAAATATTAATTAATAGGAAAAAAACAAAAGTTATGCACATTTTTAATAAGTATACATATACTATGCAAAATATTCAATTAAGAGCTCATACTAATAAGTGTTTACATAATTTTACTTTAAATTGTAATTGTGAGTTTGTAGAACAAGTAAATAATTATAATTACTTAGGAGCTATTATTGATCAAACATTTGATTGGGATTTGCATATTATGCAACTGTTAAATAAATTGAGATCTGCAATTTTTAAATTAAAAACAGTAAGATCATATGTGAATGAACAGACGATGAGACAATTATATTTTTCTTTTGTACATCCACATATATTATACGGTTTATTATCTTATGGTTGTACTAAATCAGGTAAATTATGGGAATTGAAAAAAATGCAAATAAGAATATTAAAAATTTTAAAAAAAGGAAATAAGCTAAAAAGTGATCTTGAATATTTTAAGTACTTTAAGATATTGCCAATAGAAGAAATGTTTAAATGTTCTTTTATTTGTGAAAATTATTTTGAAAATTCTCATGGTATACCGAGAACTCATATTTATAGTACCAGAACAGCAGTGACCAATCCTTTATTTGTACCAAAAATTGTAAATAGATTCACTGAAAGGACAAAAAAATTTTTACTTCCTAAATTATGGAATCAAATTCCATCAGAATTAAAAAGTTTTGCAAATAAAAATGAAACGAAATTTAATATGAAAAAATTCTTTCTTGATAATTTATAAAATGTTGAACAATTTTTTGCTGTTTGTATTGATTAATGATGATTAATTTTTGCTTCTTGTATTATAAAAATACTTCTCTTAAATGAAAAGAAAAAAAAAAAAAAAAAAAAAAAAAAAAAAAAAAAATGTTTTTGTGTAAATACGTACTTTATTTGCTTTTGAAATATATATAATAAAAAATATGTATATGTAGTAATATAATATAATAAGACATGATTGTGTAACAATAAATGAACCAACCGATAAGGCTATGCCTTGGTTGGACTTTGTATATTTGTGTGTTTGAAATAATAATAAAAAAAAAAAAAAAAAAAAAATAATGTTTATTTTGTTTTATATTTATTAATTAATTATATATTTATTTATTTAATTAGTATACCAAAATTTTTTATTCTAGTATTGTTGTACTTAATAAATTTTACAAATAGGAAGTGAATGTAATTCCAGAACTCGGATGGCATGTGACGACGTTTGATATAAATAGAAAATTAAAATTGATTGATTATAGTTTACTTCTAACGATTAGATAACCGGAACAAAAAAAAAAAAAAAAAAAAAGACAATGGTGAAAAAATACAGTTCTAAAGGGTGTATGCGTATGACGTCATAATGAATGCACTTCGACGCCATACTGGAGTAATAAATATCTTTTTGGGCTAATTTCTTTGGGGGAAAAAAAAAAGTTTAATTGTTTGTGTTTTTATTATTTTTCTCGCATCCTTAAAAACCTAATTCAACCTGTTTAACAGCATCAATGCTCTCAAAAATATTAATAAATATTTTTTAAATGGGAAAATGTGTCATTTTCCTATACCAGCCCATGTTATTTATCACTCACTTATGGCGTCGACTTTAACATGAATGAAAACACCCTATACCAGCTCATGTTATTAAGTGATCCAACATGGCGTTGCCTTTTATATGAATGCAAACAACTTATACATTTGATATAGCACTATCGGTGCAAAATCACACAAACATACTATTGACAGAATTGGGAGGGGGAAGAATAATCAGTTTTCATCCCCCCTCCCCCCTCCTCGCCCCCCGATTAATTGTGTTTCATAATAAAACTTTATTGTGAATATAAATCCAAATATTTTTTTTTAACAAAGATATTATAAAAAGTTTGAAACATACAGCTTTAAACCCTACAAAATTTAATTCGAATACAAATCACAATCTCTAGCAGTTCAAATGTAACACAATAACATAAATTTTACTGTATATATATATTTGCAAATTCATTGTTATATATAGTAGTGCTAACAATACTCTGACTATTAAATTGATTTGTTATATGTATATGTACAGTTGAAACATTTCGATTAATACATATTTGCATATTATCTTGTCAAAAACATACATCATAAAATACTAAAATACATATACGAGTAATCAAAAATAGTGCGTATATGTGCGTGTGTGTATATGAAATGTTATTGGATGGATACATTTGGTCCCTTAGTATTTATTTAGTCATAAAGCTTAATAAAAAAAAATAAAAAAACGAATAAAGTTCAATCTATATACAATTTTTTTAATTTTTGAAATCAATTTTACTTTTTTTTATTAAAGAAATGTTAATTTATATCACCTTTTTGAACCTAAAAAAATATATAAAAAAATCCAGTTTTAGTTTTATTTTTAAATATTAATAATAACAAATAAAAAAAAAAACACCGAGCTATTTTTTTCTTTGTTAAAAACACTACTGTCACCATAAAATGTGGCTCTAAAATATAGGGTATTTGTATTGATCTTAAAGTTGACGCCATTTGTGAGCACTAAATAACATTTTAGCTAGTATAGGAAAATGACACATTTTACCAGCTTAAAATACTTAGCAATATTTTAGAGAGCATTGATGCTGCATGATTAGATTTTCAAGTATTCAAAAAATATATAACACTTACAAAAAAAAAATATTAATTTTTTAAAGAAAATAGCCAAGAACAACGTTTGTCCTATGCTGAGCAATATGTTATTCATTGCTCCAGTATGGCATCCAAGTGCATTCAGTATGACGTCATGCGCATACATAGTATTTCAGATTTCATAAACCTCCCAAAACACTTTTAGATTCTAAAATATATTCAAGAGCATTTCGAAGTAAACTCTTTATTTTAAAAAGACAAACCACTATCAAATTTTATTTATAATTATCAACAGTTCTATTGGCATTTATTTAAATAATAAAATATTTATTAAATTAAAAATATATTTATTTTTAATACACCTTAAAATGGTTTATTAACTATTTTATTATAACATTTTTTAACATTTATAATATGTGTGTAAATTTTTTGTTTACGTACTGTTTTAGTAAGTATAAAATAGTAAAAGTATTTCATGAAATCTTTTTTTAATAAAAAAAAAAAAAAAGAATATAAAATTTCTTTTTTTCTTCTTCTTCTTGTGAAGTCTTCACTGTTTCATTTAGTTTTTGAGAGCATCAAGTCAGATTTATATGCAAAGATGGATATAGTATGAATAAAACATCACTTCGCTCGCATGCATATGTGATGAAAAAGTTCACGTGATATATTATCTTAAGGCGAGAAATCAGGTACTGCGGGATTTGCCTAAAAAATTGCAAAGAAAGAAAAAGCTGAAATTTTGCACAATGATACATTAGGATATGATATTTTCAAAAATATAAAAAAATTAGGGGGTCACCATGCTAGATTTTAAATTTTGAAGTTTTAGTCCTATAACAGCGCATGTTAATTTCAATAATTATTTTATCTCTTATCTGATGGTCAAAGGTTCTGAAAATTTTATCATACGTAGCTGTTATTATTAACTTTCAAATGGCATCATAAAGTTTTGAAGTATACTTTTTAGGTTTTGAGATATATACAACCCTTAAGGCGGTGACTATCAAACAAAGCAAAATAACCTGCGGTATATTACAAACATAAAATATTTGCATTGAAGATATTTCTGGCACTCAAAACCGTTTTTTTTTTATATCATGATCAATATGAATTGCATACTAATGTTTATTTATTATGGGACAATGATTATATAGTAATTTATAATTAATTTTATAGCTAAACTTTAATAATTAATATTATGAATTGTTTAAAAATAGGGTGGTTTCATTCATGTTAAAGTTGACGCCATAAATAAGTGAGTGCTAAATAACATGGGCACTTAGTTTGGGAAAATAACTTATTTTGCCAGTTTAAAAATACTTCGCAATTTTTTAAAATTTTTAACAGGTTTAATTATAGATTTTTAAGTATGCAAGAAAAATATTAATAACCAAAAAATAGCTAATTTTCCAAAGAAAATGACCAAAAACTAAATTTGTCCTATGCTGAGCAATGTTATTTATTGCTCAAGAAGAGCATCGAAAAGCATTCAGAATGACGTCATGCGCACACACCCTATAAGTACAGCTATTTTACTAAAAAAATAAATTTATATTAGCTTATGGTCATACAATGCATTCAGATGGAGATTTCAGTTGACTTTCCAAAAAAAAAAAAAAAAAAAAAAGTGGTCAAATTAAAAGATTTTAAATTACGATTTTTTTTTTTTTTTTTTTTTTTTAAGTTTTAGTCCCATTAGAGCCCATATTAATTTCAATGACTATTTTCTCTCTTATCTGATGGTCACGGGGTTTGAAAATTTTATCATAAGTAGCTGTTACTGTTAACTTTCAAATATCATCATAAAAATTGGAAGTTTTGATTTAAAATTTTGAGATATATACAAGCCATCTAAATATCACCCTTAATACCATATAAAACGTTATTTCAGACTAATTTACTATAATTTCATATCCTTTTAAATCGTGTAACCATCCTCTTAGCTCTTAGCTAGCGGTTTTTGAGTTAACAGTGCATACTGTATACCTAAAACCAGAAAAATTATAAAAAATATAAGTATAAGGGATACTACACTTCTCCCATAATACTAGTTCGAGCGGATACAGTGTAATTAACAATGTAAAGTCAACTGTGATTGGCTAATAGGTTTATAACACGCTCTTTGATTGGTTTAGCACCGCGGATAAGTATAAGGGATACTATAATCACCACTTTTACGGTAACACGTATAGGAAAAGTCTTGTTAACAAAATATTTATTGTTCTTCAACTTCAAAAAAAAAAAAAAAAAAAAGCCGATATATACATCGGTAGAAATTGTTTGATAAGCATATATATACAGTATAAATATATAAAAATTTGAAAATAGGATATTAAATTTCTTTTTTCACTTCATATTATTTAATAAAGATTATAATGATGCGGTTATATAAAATTGAAAAATATATAATTGAATCTATAGACTTATATATTATGTAACACTCTAACAGTATCGGGTTAAAATAACATGTTAAATTATATAAGTTATAATATTATATAGTGCCTAAACTTTTGATTGAGTTAAGTAAGTATAATTTAAAGGCATAGACCACATAAAACAGCATGTTCTTTATTAATGATTAAACACAAAATGGGATCTTCAAAACTGATAACAAAACTAATGATGGCCCGATGGCATCATGTTCTTTGTTTATTTGTTGATTATTCCAAAGCATTTGACACTATAGACCATGACTTATTGTTAAAAGATTTAGAAGAAATTGGAATACGAGGACCAACATTAATGTTAATTGCGAATATTATAAAAAATAGACAAGTTGCTGTCAAAATTAAAAATATTGTAAGTGAAATTAAAATAATAAAATGCGGTATAATACAAGGAGGGGTCTTAAGTGCTAAATTCTTTATAATTTATGTTAACAAAATTTTTAATTTACTAAAATATTGTAAAGCAAAAATGTTTGCCGATGATTTACTTATGATAGCGGCTCATAGTAACTTTGAAGTTGCAAATAAAATGTTACAAAATGATTTTGATTCAGTTTTGGAATGGTCGCATGATAGGAAAATATTAATTAATAGGAAAAAAACAAAAGTTATGCACATTTTTAATAAGTATACATATACTATGCAAAATATTCAATTAAGAGCTCATACTAATAAGTGTTTACATAATTTTACTTTAAATTGTAATTGTGAGTTTGTAGAACAAGTAAATAATTATAATTACTTAGGAGCTATTATTGATCAAACATTTGATTGGGATTTGCATATTATGCAACTGTTAAATAAATTGAGATCTGCAATTTTTAAATTAAAAACAGTAAGATCATATGTGAATGAACAGACGATGAGACAATTATATTTTTCTTTTGTACATCCACATATATTATACGGTTTATTATCTTATGGTTGTACTAAATCAGGTAAATTATGGGAATTGAAAAAAATGCAAATAAGAATATTAAAAATTTTAAAAAAAGGAAATAAGCTAAAAAGTGATCTTGAATATTTTAAGTACTTTAAGATATTGCCAATAGAAGAAATGTTTAAATGTTCTTTTATTTGTGAAAATTATTTTGAAAATTCTCATGGTATACCGAGAACTCATATTTATAGTACCAGAACAGCAGTGACCAATCCTTTATTTGTACCAAAAATTGTAAATAGATTCACTGAAAGGACAAAAAAATTTTTACTTCCTAAATTATGGAATCAAATTCCATCAGAATTAAAAAGTTTTGCAAATAAAAATGAAACGAAATTTAATATGAAAAAATTCTTTCTTGATAATTTATAAAATGTTGAACAATTTTTTGCTGTTTGTATTGATTAATGATGATTAATTTTTGCTTCTTGTATTATAAAAATACTTCTCTTAAATGAAAAAAAGAAAAAAAAAAAAAAAAAAAAAAAAAAAAAAAAATGTTTTTGTGTAAATACGTACTTTATTTGCTTTTGAAATATATATAATAAAAAATATGTATATGTAGTAATATAATATAATAAGACACGATTGTGTAACAATAAATGAACCAACCGATAAGGCTATGCCTTGGTTGGACTTTGTATATTTGTGTGTTTGAAAAAATAAAAAAAAAAAAATAATAATAATAATAAGTTTGTAACATAATAATTTTAATGTCAAAACAATTTTTATTATATTACTAAATATTTTAATAAATATTAAATATAATAAAATATTATATTAATTAAATAAATGTTTTTTAAATATTTATTATAAAATTTATATAATGAATTAAAATATCAAGAATGGCGATTAAAATTTTTTAATATATCTGATACCTGTTACAATCTAATGAAAACACGTAGAAAAATAGAAGATGAATGGTTTAAAGTTAAGTATGATCAAACTTCATGCAACACAAGAATCTTTAATACTTTATAATTTTTCCACTTCTTTTTTTAAGCCCTTGTCAGTTGTCAATTTACTTTTTTATCATTTAGAACACTAGCCCCCGTAAGCTGCGACACTAACTAACTAGTTAAACCGTAGTTAAGTTGTTATTTTGATTGTTGCAACAATTAAAAAAAGATAACTAAGGTTTAACTAGAGGTTGCAGCTTACAGCCCTTAATTGATAATTACCATACCTTATTATCCATGAATTATAGACACCACCACATTGATTTTATTTTTATTTTAGTGGTTATTTCACGCATCTGATCTGATGTAACAATGTGCCGATGGGGTCGTGATAGGGGCAAAGAACTTGAGGGAGAGGCTTAAATTTGTCACGTGACCATAGTGGTGACTGTGATTGGCGGTGGTACATTGTGACGTCAGATACGTGAAATAACTGTCAAAAAGAAAATAAATACAAAATCAGCGTGTTGGTGTCTAATTCATAGATATTAAGGTATGGTAATTATCAATCTAGTATTCGCTAAATGATAAAAAAGGTAAGTTGACAAGGGCTTTAATATGTAAATGTATAGCGAACTATTTTAAGTTAAATTTTTATTTATTACAATAGTCTTGTTGAACCCTGCTTTCTTGCACCTAAAAATGCGCATCACATTTGAATAACCAAAGTTGATCATCATTTTAGTGGCAGTACATGGTTTACAAATTCGATGTATAAATATTTTCAAGAAAAAAAATCTATTACGTTAATAATACAATATAATCAGAAGATTACATTTTTTTTTTTTTTTTTTTTTTTTTTACTGGATATAAATTGCATAAATTGTAAATTCTTACATTTGACTAATCATTAGTCATCAGTGTCATCACTATTGGGCATGGATATTATCGGTTTAGCGCGCGGGATAAGGGTCCCCTAACTTAATATTACACTTATAAGCACAAAAAAAAAAAAAAAAAAAAAAAAAAAAACGCATTTTTCTTTCTTTCTTTCTTTTTCTTTCTTTCTTTCTTTTTTTTTTTTTTTTTTTTTTGCAATTTTAGATTGAAAAATACTCCACCAATTCTGGAGAAACTTAAACGAGAAAAAATACTAGACATATACTTTTAATTGATTGAAGCTATATAAAAATTTTAAATCAAAAATCTCTAATAATTCGAGTCGATTCCAAGTCAATCATCGTCTGCCTTATACTAATGTAATAATTTACCATATTATGTAACTACTAATTACACATAATATATAAATATTGTTACGCACTATGATTTTGCAGTCTTGGGTTCGATTATCGTAAATACAATAACGATACTACAACGATAACGATACTCGATTATCGAAACGTTTTAGATTAACAGTTTTGTAAAAATTATCGTTATACAGTATAGATTAACAAAAATATTATCGTCGCATCTATAACGATACTTTTTGCTACAAAAATAAGAAAAAATACACACAAAAGTATAGGAAAGTGTGCAGAAAATAAGAAAATATTACCAAAAATTTAAAAAGAATATGTAAATGAAGCGGTTCATCAATGAATGTATATAGTACAGTCATGAAGAAAATACTTAAAATATTTCATTTCAATAAAAATTGCATTATAATTTATAGTTATCGTTATCGAAAAACTATCGTTATAGTATCGTTATCGTGGGTCACGTTTTTAAAAGTAACGATATCGTTATCGTTATATTGTGATGCTAGAATATAGTATCGTTATCGTTATAGAAATTTTGCGTATCGAACTCAAGACTGAGATTTTGCCATTTTATTCATTAAAAAAAATGCAAGTAAAAAAGAAAAAGAGAGTATAAAAAAAGTAAACTCACCTGAACTACAATGACCAAAGAATCATTATGAAGTGGACCATATATATCTTCATTTAAAACAACTTGATATTTATTAAAATGTTCAATACCACGTTTTATATTAGTAATATTAATTAAAGATTCAGTACTATTATTTATACTACTACTACTACCATTCTTTGGTATTAGAAATTTATGTAAATGTGGAGGGATAACACTTAAAAATTGTTGTTGTGCTGCTGCTTCACTTTCTGCATTAGATGTTGAGTGTTTTGTTGAATTTCCACCTCCTGTTGTTACATTTGCCATATGTAGTTGTAACCATAGAAACGTTACAACAAATATAAATATTGCTGTTCTTATACATGATGCATTTCTTCTTCGTGGTCTATTTGGAGGTAACATAGGATGTAGTTGTCCTATTACACCTTCTTCAGCAAGTACTGGGGATAGTCTAGGACCTCTATTACCTGTTAATCATAAGAACATAATAAAATATTTATTAGTTTTTATACTCTAGTCACAGTATCACGGAAAACATTAATTTCAGAAATTGTTTAGTTTCATCGTTTTAAAAAAGGGTTGCATTATTTCAGTTATGAATCTTAAACTTTTGAGTTATATTTATGAGTAGCTAAAATATTGTATTTTAGCAAATTACTAACAATAGCTAATTTTTACATAAAGGAATAGATCAGAAGAAAATATAAGCATTTATATCACAAAACAATTAATGGGAATTACATAAATAAATTTATTTTTTTCTCAAAACCCAACTGTAGCTCCGTAGGAGTGATCAGAGTTTCGATTTAGGAAAACCCGCACAATATTATTTTTTTTCTAGTTTTTGCATGTTTCTGACGTCAGAAACATGAATAGTCACGCAAATTGCATACTTTACAGTATTTTCACGCTCTCTCGTGGGGCTACATTAACATTCTGGTAAAAATTGTCATCAGTTTTGAAAATACCATTCCATGTTTATTCATTAAAAAGCACATGTTGTTTATGTGGTCTATGGCTTTAAAATAGCAAAGAAAAAAACTACAACTGAAAACAACTTGAATTAGCTATTGTTAATAATATGCTAAAATGCATTATTTTAGCTGCTCATAATAACTCAGAAGTGTTTATCTCAAATAAGTTAGGATTCGTAATTGAACAAATGCACACTTTTTTTTTGAGTGTATATAGATATAACTCGTCAGTATAAACATAAACCAATAACTTTTGTTTGAAAAAGTTTGAACAGTAACTTTTTACTAGTTCGAGTAATACATCTAGTTGATATCTTTATATTATATTATATTATATCTAACAAATTCACTTAAAAAGAAACAACTAAAGACTAATTCTTTAATTATTTTTTTCCATGTAAAATAGTAAAGTTGATATAATTCAGTAACAAATAGAAGAAAAAAATAGAACAAATTGACTTAAGAACATGAAATTTAGGCCATAAATTGTCTTTGAATTTTGCACTTTTTTTTTTTTTTTTTTTTTTCCCCGCAAAATTAAGAAAACGTTTTTGACAAGAGAGATAGTCATTTTGCTTTTCTCAGAGCCGCAAAAAAACATGAATAAAATTTACGACAGTTAAATCATTTTTTTTTTTTTTTTTTTTAAAGTAGGGGACTAAAGAGATAAAATCATAGTACTGACAGTTGGAAAGAATCTCTAGTAATTCCAATAAAAAAAAATAATAGCCCTAAATTTCCGAATGATTATCGCCCTATCTCAAAAATTAATATAGAGGCAAAAATTATTGAAAAAGTAGTGTTAGATCAAGTCACTGACTACTGTGATAAAAAAAAGTTCATTGATAGTTTCCAGTCTGGTTTCAGAAAAGGTCATGGTACGAATACTGCTCTGCTTCACATTGTAGAGAAAATAAGACAATCAATAGATGATCAGAAAGTAACAATTCTTGTTTTACTTGATAATTCTAAAGCGTTTGATAGTCTAAATCATATACTATTTTTTAAGATCCTAGAGAAATTAAATTTTGCAAAAACTGTTGTAACCTGGTTTAAATCTTATTTTGAACAAAGAAAGCAGTGCGTAGTAAGTCCTGACAATAAGCGCTCTGATTGGGGAGAAGTGAAAAGTGGCTGTGGCCAAGGTACTATATTGGGACCTTGGTGCTACTCTATTTATACTCATGACATTGGTAGACAAATAAAAAATTGTTTTTATCATGTGTATGCTGATGATAGTCAACTTTATTATCACACATTACCTGAAAACATGAACGCGGCAATAAAATTGATTAACTCTGATCTTTTGTCTCTAAAAAATTGGTTTGAACTACATGGCTTATTATTAAATGTCTCAAAATGTAAAGTTATTGTTATTGGTCACCCTAATGTACTAAAGAAAATTGATCTCGCAAAATGTGATAAAATTAAAATAGGTGACATTGAGCTTGAATTTGAAATGAAAGTAAAAGATCTTGGACTTGTAATTGACAACACTGTATCGTGGAGTGGTCATATATCTCATGTATACCAAAGAGTAATATTTTCGTTAAAAAAAATGTATAGGTTCAGGAAATTTACTCCTGAAAAAACCAGAATTCTGTTTGCAAAAACATTGCTCTGTCCCATTGTTGATTACTGTGATATTATTCAATCTAATATATGTTATAAATTGCAAAGAAAATTGGATGTGTTATTTAACAGTATAATAAGATATGTGTATGATCTCGAAATTGGTGAACACACCACAAAATATTATACTAAAATGAAATTATTAAAAATTAAAGAGCGCCGAGAATTCCATATTCTTATTCAAATCTATAAAATCGTAAATGGAGTTTGTCCTCAGTATTTAAGTCAATTTGTGGTTAAAGCATGTGATGTTAAAGTAAGAAATACTAGGACAGATAGAACTATTATTAAAGTTCCTAAAGCTAACTATATGATGTATTCTAACTCTTTCAGTGTGCTCGGAGGTAAAATGTGGAATCAACTTCCACCAATAATAAGAAATGCACCCACTATGTATTCTTTTAAAACACAATTAAAAAATCATTTATTTAAACGCTACTTATAGCGGTCTCATTTTTAATTGTATCATATCATATCATTTAATATTATGTAAAAAAAAAAAAAAAAAAAAAAAAAAAAAAAAAAAAAAAAAAAAAAAAAAGCAATACTATTGTTAATTATTACAACAATAAAAAAACACGTTATTATCAATTAAAATTTATCAATAAATTTATACTTAAATAAAAATGTATTATCAATTAAAATTTACCAAAAAGTTTAATATTTAAAACATGAATAATTATATATAAAAAAAGTGTTTAAGTATTTTTTATACCGAGTTAAACCATTTTATAAAAATTAAAAACTATAAATTGTGGATTATTTAAAAAACATTTATTTATAAGTTAAAAAAAAAAAAAAAAAAAAAAACATTAACATTATGAATTTTGTGTCTATACTAATTTAAAATTGTAACTGACTGTACTGTTAAACAGTTGGGTTAAATTGAGAGGTTCTGTAGCCTGATTTCGCCCAATAAAAAGCCGTTAATTATTATTAATTATTATTTACAGAGTGTGTTTAGCTAAACTAAAGTCAAATATTTCAATTAAATTTTGTGCTATTTGAATGAAACTACCACCCAATGATAAGAAAAATTAGTATAGGTTTAATTGTATCGCCCATATATTTATATATTTAGCAACCTTAAAGGATGAAAAACAATAATACGTACTTCTTTAAAATAGAGCCTTATTTTTAATGTTTTTATCAGGAAAAAAAAGTGGCTTGGTGAAAGTCTATCAATTAATATCCCATAATAGAAAAAAAAAAATACAATGCAAAAAACAAGGAATTAGGGGGTAAAAATGAATATACAAATGTTAGAGAGAGAGAGAGAGAGAGAGAGAGAGAGAGAGAGAGAGAGAGAGATTGTTAATAAGGGTCAAAATTAAAACTTGAAGTGATCTTTATGATACTTTTTTTTTTTTTAAATATCCATCTATAATATCTCTTCATCACCTATATGACCATCGTTCGCTTTAAAAATTGCTGTATTGATTATTAAACATCTTCAATTTTCAAATTTACTACATGCACTATGTAAACTCTGTTTAATAAATTAATGATTAATTATCAACTTTCAGCTTTCTTCAATCTATTTTCCAATACTGTACTCTGATAACATTATTATCACTGAAAGAGAGTAAATTTATTTTAAATTTTTATAAAATATATAAAAATAAAAAAAAAAATATCAATAAATAATTATTCATTTAATATAAAAATTATTATTAAGTTTAATACTATCAACAACTAATAAATTGTATAAAATAAAAAACAAGTTATAAATATAATCATTGAAGAAAGAGTCAAATTTTTATTTATTATTATGATAGAAATAATATACAGTATTAACTATTCATCAATTTGGCTTCATTTCTGTTTTTGCTTTGATTTAACTTCTACTATACAGTATACTATTACTCAATCTATTTACTAATCTATTCTACTATTTAATCAACATATTATGTAATTTCATATTAAAATACTGCTTTATATTTAAATAGAATAAATACATGATAATATAAACATTTGTTACATAAATAAGAAAATAGTTAATTAAGTCTATGTGTATGGCAAATCATTCATTCCACTTGACATTTTATATTAGTGGCTTTCATTATGTAAATTAGCATTATTATTATTTTTTTTTTTTTTTGCACTTCATGATATTATATTGTTGTATTACAGTTTTATTAATTCTTATAAGCATTTTGTAATGCATATTGTTTTGCCATATAAATTGTAGATACTAAAAATTTAAAGGTATCAGTGTTGCTTTTTTATTTTATTATATATTTGTTTACGAAGAGGATAACCGACATGTGCGAAAATAGTCAAAAGAGGATCCATAATATTTTTTTTCTACGTTATTTATCTAGCAAAACAAATACTATTATTTTAAAATAAATTTGATTGAATTGATATAATGATTTTTGTTCAGAAAAAAAAATGTAAATAATAGTTTCTAAAATGACTTATGCTAAAATTTGATCGCGTTTTTGACATAAATAATCTTTTTAATTCACATTTCATCTTTACTTCAGGTTAATTTTATATTTCGCAATCGTTCAGTATGTGAGATATTAGCCGGACGCCTATTTATTATTATTATTTTTTTTACATATTTTGCTACTCATTGAATGTTATATAACGATATATGAGCTCGTTCTGCAAAGTCAGACTTCCGGCGCAACTTTTGTGTCGATATGTTCCTTTGTTATAACAGCTGATTATGACTTCGTTACCTGTTTACTATGTTTGTTTATACATATGGTCGATCATTGTTATTTCTTCGTTTAGAACTTTGAACTTGATAAGAATAAAAGAAACTCCACACAAAAAAATTCCATGCTCTTCATGTGACTCAATTTTTGTCAATTTTGTTAGCTCAAAAAACAAGATCAACCAATGAATGTGTCGTATTTTGTTGGTCAGCCAATCACTGTTCTTGAGATTCACTTTACTTTACAGAACAAGCTATGATCTTATATCATTTTGTTCTACTACTTCTCATGCCACGACACCAAAATATAGATAAGTTAGGTAATGTCAGCTACAAAGTAAAAAAAACAACAAGTTTTCACAACATTTATCAAACCAATGAAAAATATTAAATTTATTTTATATTTTTTTAATATTTATAAAATAGCATAATATAGTACATAAGTTTTTAAAATTTTGATATTAAAATTATCATAAATTTAAAAACTAAAATTATTATTGTATTATATAATATATTTTTAATCTCCTAAATATGATAATATATTATTGAAATATTTTAATTTTAATTTTGTATCTACAATTTAGAGGCTTTGGAGCTACTTCACCAATTTTAATTATAAATAAGTTATGGTTTAATTTCCACTAATGAAAAATTAGTCATTGGTCATTGCTATTTTTTTCTTCGTATTTTTTTCTTTTCTCTCTCTCTCTCTCTCTCTCTCTCTCTCTCTCTCTCTCTCTCTCTCTCTCTCTCTCTCTCTCTCTCTCTCTCTCTTTTTTCAGTCTAAAATTACAAACTTCTATGTACAGTATAGGGTGTATGCGGATGACGTCATATTTAATGCGCATGGAGGCAATACTGGAGTAGTGAATAACATTGCTCAGCAAGGACAAACTTCATTTAAGCCAATTTTCTTTGGAAGATCGGTTAATTTTTTGTTCATGTTATTTTTCTCACACACTTTAGATACTAATTCAAACATATTTACAGCATCAATGCTCTCAAAAATATTGCATAGTGTTTCTAAACTAGCAAAATGAGTTATTTTCTATGCTGCCCATGTTATTGAGTGATCCAACATGGTATCGACTTTAACATGAATGCATACACCCTATATAATTTAAATTGAAACTAGTAAGTAAATTTCCATTTTATTAAAAAATATATTTATTTGGGTTTCTCTATATCCTGTCAAAAATCTGTTCCGTTTGATTAATACAATATACCCTCTCTAAAATATTAATTTTTAAAGTCATAAGATGATTTTTTTTTTTTTTTTAATTCACAAGGTACATATTCCAAAGAAGGCATTGGTCGGTTAATTAGCATCAATAATAGCAGTTGATAACATCACGTTATATTACGTGTTACGTTAAAAAACAAAGCAATAATAGCATTATGTATGTATTACAATTTTATAGAATAATTAAAATGCGCACTACATTTTTAACTTCTCCTTTTAAGAAAATAACTACACTGACAAGTGAGGCCAGAAATATTAAAAAAAAAAAAAAAAAAAACGAAGAATGATTTTAACAGTTTAATTCAATGGAAGTTATCGGTTTCAACATTTCTTAAAAAAAAGTTTCATGGCTGAAAACACGTAAAAGTATGTCTAGTATTTCTCATTTAAATTTCTCCGAAATCGGTGGAGTAGTTTTTTCAAAAATCGCAAAAAAAAACAACTTGTTTTTCCCCATAAGCGTAATGTTAAATTAGAGGACAATTAGCTACCCCCGCGTATCCCCGCGCTCTAAACCGATAAGCATAATAGAAAAATTTAAGATTTTTTTCATCACCAATAACTTCTATATTATATGAGCATCAGGTATTTTGTTTCAAGTTTCTTTACCCATTGATAACTTATTCCATAGCTATATCTTTCCAAGAAATACAATAAACATATAAATGCGAGTATTTATTTTGTACTTAATATAAATATTGTATGTAATAATAATCTTATCACAAGTAAACGTATATACTGAACATTGCAATAAGTTTTTATCTACCAGCAATGTACACTGTGCCATATACAAATTTATTCAATTGCAATAGAGTAAGGGCAAAGAATAAAATATGATACAGCCATAATAATACCATAATAATGTTAACATCAAAGGGGATGCCACTTTCTAAAGAAAAGGGTAGAAAATGCATTGCGTTTCACGTCTTTTCGGAAACTTACAAATTTCTGATGAATGAAAGATCTACAATTTACAAAGTCGAGCTACCTGGAGCTTCTACTATATAAAACAGGTGTTTGAAGCTCCAGGTAACTGCAAATTTGTAAAGTGTAGATCATTCATTCTTCGGAAATTTGTAAAGTAGATGCTTCATCTTGATGCGAGAAGATCGATTGTCAGGTAAGAGCAGCGTTGCCAAATTCTATGAAAATTATTAATAAATTCTTTAGGAAGTGACATTGTCTTTGATGTTAAAGCCATGATAGACCACATAAAACAACATGTGCTTTTTAATAAATAAACACAAAATGGGATCTTCAAAACTGATGACAATTCTTACCAGAAAATGTAGCCCCACGAGAGAGCGTAAAAATACTGAAAGTATGCAATTTGCGTGACTATTCATGTTTCTGACGTCAGAAACATGCAAAATTGTTCTGCTAGTTGCATTAATTGAAATTTTCTGATCACTCCTACGAAGCTACAGTTGGGTTTTGAGACAAACAAAAATTATTTATGTAAGTCCCATCAAGTGCTTTGTGATATAAATGCTTATGTTTTTTTCTGGTCTATTCCTTTAACTTTATGGTGTCCGCTAGTGTACATATTGATAATTCTTCTATTTATGACACTTGATAAAATAAAACACCGACATCCGGTAGCTTGTTAATGACTTTATATTTTAATTACCATTATTGACTAATAAAGGAACAACTGTGTTGAAGCCGACTATAAGTGATTTCGCTCACATCCGTTTCCGTTTCGACATACTGCGCATGCGTAGTAAGGAGAAACGGAAGAGGATGTGACCGAAATCGCTTATATAGTCGGACTCAAAACAGTTGTTCCTTTATTAGTCAATCTACGCTGTGATAATAATGTTATAATATTTAAAATAACTATTTACATACTTAATATAGTATACTATACATAATATGAAATACAATATTATATGTAATAGGAGGACTGGTCATAAGGCTGGCTCAACAATCAATATCTTACTTCTAACTATTATCATAGGCATCTATTTTGGCATCTCATGTGTCAGTTACGCCCATTTTTGGTACACGGAAAGAATAAATTCAGTTATTTATGCTGCTTTTATGTCATTATAGAATAAATTATGCTAAATTAGAACAACATAAATAATTATGCTGTCCAACATAATATTTATGTTATACAACACAATTATTATGCAATATAGCATAAATTATGTCGTATGGAACAAATTACACTAAAAATCAGTTTACATAATTATTAAGTATTTATTTTTGTCTGTGTACATAAACCCCAAAATATGACCTTTAAGATCCTAATCCCTAACTGGATTTGTTAATTTTTTTTTTTAATTAATTAATTTATTATTATTATTATTATGCCACTCCAACTCTGTGTAATAGCAATAGCATTATTTTGTTAACGATAATGATAAAAAGAGTATAGAACATCGGTAAAATTAAAATACTATTTATTTTTCCGGGGCAATTTTTAACTCAAAAAAACATTTTTAGTGATTTCTTTTGTAATGTTGATTTTAAAAAACATGCATGTAAAAATGATATTATTTAGAATTCTTTTCTATTTATCATTTTTATTTTTATTTGTATTATTATTATTTTTTAATATTTTGTTTTATTAACTTCTTTTATACTGTATAGTATATTTGAATATTAAAAAAAAAAAAAAAAAGATAAATTATTTTACTTTATCAATATTCATTGCTAATGAGAGGAGAGAGAGAGAGAGAGAGAGAGAGAGAGAGAGAGAGAGAGAGAGAGAGAGAGAGAGAGAGAGAGAAAGAGAGAGAGGAGAGAAAATTACAATTTGTCAAAGTTTAATCATGTAATTCATGTTGTTAATAATAAAAAAAAACTCTCTTTTGCTTTAATTTAATTTAAAGGTAATAAAATTCTTTAATTAATTTCAAATTAAAAATTTTAATTGCTTTTTTAAAATTGCTTTTTTTTTCACTTGGTCCTCTCTTTCGGACCATTTTTTTCCATTTGCATGTTTTATTTATTCTCTCTCTCTCTCTCTCTCTCTCTCTCTCTCTCTCTCTCTCTCTCTCTCTTGCTAAAGTTTTGCAACATACATAAAAAAACACTTGCATATACATTAAAAATTAGTGAAATGAAAATTAAAAAATGAATACATAGTATGTATTAACTAAAAAAATAAAAATAAAATGGCAAGAAAATTAAAAAATTATAAATTTTAAATAATTATTATAAATATTTAAAAAAAAAAGGTTTTGATTAGAATGCAAGAGCAATTTTATGTTTTCATTTATGTTGTGCTTTATTTAGTATGTTATTTTTAATTTTAAAATACCAGCCACTGTTTTTAATTGTTTTTACATGTTTTAGCTCGACTAATTGAAAAAACAACTAATATTTAAATGACTCTTCACTAATGATGTCTTGAATAATTTATTATTAATTATTTTTATAATTATAGGGTGTATTCGCATGACGTCATACTGAATGCACTTCGACGCCATACTGGATCAATGAATAACATTGCTCAAAATAGGATTAACTTCGTTTATGGCTTCTTTGGGAATTTTTTTTTTCTTAGTATTTTTAATCTATGGCAAAATTCGTCATTTTCCTATTCTGCCCATGTTATTTAGTGATTCAACATGGCGTCGACTTTAACATGAATGCAAACACCTTTATAGTAGTAATAATACGTAGTTTGGAAGTATTTGTAAACTATTCCAAAATTGCAATATTAATGGATCAAAAAAGTTATAAAATATAATATTATAAAATTGAAGATTTTTACTTTAAAAATCTTAATTATATCAGCTTTAATTTTTAAATAGAAAAATCACTTTTTAAACTTAATTTTATTAATAAAGACAATTGAAGTAAAAACTTTTTCATCCTCTCTCTCTCTCTCTCTCTCTCTCTCTCTCCACGCATACTTGAAATTCATTAAGCTGACATTTGACATTTGATTTGTGATGGAATTAATCGCATAGTTACCCTCTGAGAATTAAAATCCATTAGTAAGCAAAGCAGGAAAATCTTTAGGAGAGACGTTCGTATTAACTTTTGTTTTAAAAAGTTAAGTTATTTTAACTTTATTTTTTTGTACTCATCAATGTCTCTTAAAGTCTGCCTTGACACTGTCTTTATAAATCTTTATTCAATGAGATACACTAAAAAAAATATTAAGAGGAGTAATTTAACTGCATTAGAAAACTTCGTCTTTAATCGATAGATATGCAAATTTTCTAATTTTTAGGTTCTTTAAGTATTTTTAAATAATGTTTTTTGAAAGTCTTGAAATGACATCGTGGTCTTTAACTTTTGCCCATGTTACCGACCGTGACATCATTTTTCGTTTTTAATTTTTATTATTATTAATTATTATTTTATTTTAATTATTTACAAATGAACTAAAAAGTTAGAAATTTCAGGATTTATTTTTTTTATAGAATTTAAAATAAAATATCACACTCTTCCATTTTCTGGATCTTCCTCATCATAATTATGCAACTTTATCAGGTTACGAACATTTTGGTTAATTAAGGTTATGATCTTATGATATGAATAGGTTCCATATTAAGTTGTAAAATTTTATTAAGGTAGTGGCAGTGGGTGACCGACTTGGAGTGGAAATAATCAAAAAAGGAACTTTATTGTCACAATAATTCTATGTCCATTAATTTAATTATATCGAATGAAACACATACCATAATTTTCAAATAAAACTGAAAGAATTTTCAGTTTTTTTTTCTCGAAAAAAAATTTAATGTTGTTTTTAATTTTAATTTTAAAAAAGTTTCAAATTTAATTTTAAAAAGTTAGTGCTAAAGTTTGAATTATCATATTTACATGTTAGTATCTTAAAAGTGTATTAAGCAGGGTTGTATATAGATGGCTTGTGTATCTAAAATTTTAAAAAGAAAACTTGTAAATTTTATGATGTCATTTAAAAGTTAATAGTAACAGCTATCTATGATAAAATTTTCAGAACCAGTGCGACCATCAGATAAGAGAGAAAATAAATATTGCAATTAACATGGGCTCTTATGGGACTAAAACTTCAAAAAATCATAATTTAAGATCTAGCATGGTGACCTTTTTTTACATTTTTGAAGATCCCATATTTTATCCTAATGTATCACTGTACGAAAATTCAGATTTTTCTTTATTTACGATTACTTAGTCAAATCCCGCATTACATGATTGCCTGCCTTTAATTAAATATTTGATAATGTTGCCATGTAGTTGACTTAATTAAAATTAATATAGTAATATTCCATTAATACTTTTCAGGTTATGCAGTTTCACTACCGATCATTACAATCGCACCGGTCACCAGCTCAATGCCTATGAGCTATGAGGTTTAAGATTGTCATTACCACAAAACATACAAAAATGTCTTCCAAGACAAGAATAAATCCTTCAGATAATGAATTGTTTATATACATTATATTTTTAAAATATTATCATAAATAAACAAAAATTAGTATTTAAATTTAAATAACAAAATATTTAAATTTTATTATAAATTATATTTTTATAATTTAATGTTAAGTTTTACGTATAAATTTCTACAAAAACATATTTTATAAAATAACAAAATTAAATGTCATTTAATAATTCAAGTTATTATTATATAAAATATAATATTAATTAAAATTAATAATAATAACAAAAGCATCATTTTGTGTGATTTAACTTATTAACAATAGGGTTTCAAATTGACTATTACTGCTTGTTCTATTGTTCTAAATTTGATAACAATGCAAAACTCATCAGCCAATCATGATTGTACTTTACTTTATATAACGGAGTAAATACAGAGTGCGCTTGCTATTTAATGAAAATGATTAATACAATAACTATATTTCATATTATCTCAACACTTTGCAAAATTAAATTCTGATTAAATTCTTCATTTTTTTTTTTTTTTTTTTTGCCTTACATTATATATAAATGAGAAGTCTAAAATTTTTAAAAATATGGACACAGAAGACTAAATATTTGTTACAAATAATTATTGTCTTTTATTAAAAAAATATATAATAATAGTGATACTGATCTGATAAATAGTAATACAAATTTTAAAGTGACAAAAAAAAAGTATAAATTTTCTTTCATTTATCTATAATAATAGACTTGCAAATATTGGGCTTAGTAAAAAATGAACAAACTCAGATCCCAACAATGCAAAGTGCTATAATAGCAGACGACTTTGTATATTACTGTCTTGTTTTTTTAGCATGCTTTCTTATTGAAAAATGAAGAAGCTATAATTTGAGGTTTTAATTTATTTTTTACTGAAATTTTTACTTCTCAGCCTCGAAACTTTTGTTTTCTAGAACTTCAAGATAGTTTGTTACAAAAAAATTATTTTTAACAAAATCTATTAAAATTTAAGAAAACAAAAGCTTTGAGGCTAAAAAAACTGCAGTTAAAATTTCAGTGCCAAGAACAATTTCTATTTTATGTTATATAATAGCTTCTTCATTCCTCCATAAGAAAGCATGTTAAATCAAGACAGGAACACAAAGTCGTCTGATAGCACTTTGATACAATTGTTGGGCACTCGGTTTGTTTATTTTCTCACTAAATCCACTTATTAAAGCTTTCATTATTAGTTAACTTATTTAAAAATTTATAACAACTGGATTTTTTTTAAATAATATTTTTACCAATTTTTTTTTTTTTTTTCAATACGATGATTTAGATTTTACTCTTCAATGAAATAATATTTAAAAATACGGTAACACACTACTTAAACTTGTTACAATAAGACTATACTATGCCAAAACAAATTAAAATCCATTACTGAAATTAATAACAGTCATCAATCATCAAGGAGTAAATAAATTTCATCCCTTATACAAGGGAGAAAATGATCAATTCATGTAATCACATGAGATTTTTTTTTTTTTTTTTTTTTTTTTAAATAATGTAACAAAAATGTTCGTCACATTTTCTTACGAAAATATTTTAATTGTTATTACACAAACTCTTTTGCGTGATGAGAATTTTTTTTTGCTGTCGTAGAAAAAAAGCTTTTGTCATTGTGCGACAAGCAACAACCTTATTTTACTTTCGACTTTAGAGACTAATTTTAATGTGTGCTAATGGCAAAAAAATAAACAAAACATTTTTAATAATTATTCTTTGAGAAAGGAAAATTAAGCATTTTTTTGTAGTTTTACGAGAGAGAGAGAGAGAGAGAGAGAGAGAGAGAGAGAGAGAGAGAGAGAGAGAGAGAGAGAGAGAGAGAGAGAGAGAGAGAGAGAGAGAGAGAGAGAGAGAGAGAGAGAGAGAGAGAGAGAGAGAGAGAGAGTGAGAGAGAGAGAGTGAGAGAGAGAGAGAGAGATTATTGCATAAATATTATTCTGAAAGAAGGCATCGTCCTATAGAATCAATTCATGGTGTTATTTTCTAATTTATAAGTTCAATCAATATTTGCATTTAAATTTTGAAATTGGCGATATGACATCACATCTGTAAGCTCATTCAAAAATTACCAATCATGACGTCATAGCATACGATTTTCAAAAATTAGTTAAAAAATATTCAATGAACATTTTTATTTATATATTCAGGTTGATTTTCTTTTTCACATTATGCGCTTAAGAAAAAAATCTTAGTCTCCCCTATGCTCCAATGAAAATTTAATTTAAATAAAGAGTATATTAAATTTTAATGTATCGGTATATAGCGCGAGGGAAGAGCTAAGGTCCCCTAATTTAACATTACGCTGATGGGGAGAAATACGTTTGTTGTTGTTGTTGTTGTTGTTGTTGTTATTGCAATTTTTAGAAAAGTATCGCACTGATTGTGGAGATATATAAATGATGAATACTAGACATACTTTTACGTTTTTTAAACCATATCAAAATTAAAAAAAAAAATCTTTACCGATAAACTCCATTAATATATAACACAAAAAATAAAAGTATATTGTTCCTCTGAATTACTCTGCGTCAATAATATATTATTTGTGATAATTAACGAAGCATTTAGTGATCTCACCAAGGACAAATAGAAAATTGAATTACTGGCTTTATCAAGGCTATATTTCAAAGCTGCATCACTATACAATACACTATTATTATATAATATACTGTCTGTGCATGTATTGTACTTGTTCAATGCATAATTATAACATCATTGTCTTCTGTTTATCTAGATCAATTATTTGCAGATTATATAAGGGCTTATAGTTATAAGGAGAGGAATTAATTATGGTAGTCAGCTAATGAATGAAGTTATTGTTTATAGAATTAATTGTAGGTTATTATATTAATTCAATATTATCTTAATATTTTCACTTAAAGCCCTTGTCAACTTACTTTTTTATTATAGGGTCTATGCATTCATGTTAAAGTCGACGCCATGTTGGATAACTCAATAACATGGGTGACATAGGAAAAAAATCATTTTGTCAGTTTAAAAACATTATGCAATAATTTTGAGAGCATTTATGCTGTAAATATGTTGAATTATAGTATCTCAAGTATGTGAGAAAAATAACAATAACAAAAAATTAACCGATTTCCCAAAGAAAATTGGCTTAAATGAAGTTTGTCCTATGCTGAGCAATGTTACGCACTACTCCAGTATGGCCTCCAAGCGCAATAAATATGACGTCATCCGCATACACCCTATATAGAATACTAGATTGATAATTAACATACTTTACTATCCATGAATTAGACACCAACACGTTGATTTTGTATTTATTTTTATTTATTTTCATTTTAACTGTTATATCACGTATCTGACGTCACAATGTACCAATGGGGCCGTGATAGGGGTAAAGCACTTGAGGGAGGGGCTTACATTTATCACGTGACCAGAGCGGTGACTGTGATTGGCGGCGGTACATTGTGACGTCAGATACGTTATATAACAGTCAAAATGAAAATAAAAGAAAATAAATACAAAATCAACGTGGTGGTTTCTATATTATGGATAATAAGATATGGTAATTCTTCTAATTATCAATCTAGTATTCTAAATGATAAAAAAAGTAAGTTGACAAGGGCTTTAAATGCGTGTTAATGTAATTATTATTTATGTATTGTTCATTCATTCATTCATTCATTCATTCATTCATTCATTCATTCATTCATTCATTCATTCATTCATTCATTCATTCATTCATTCATTCATTCATTCATTCATTCATTCATTCATTCATTCATTCATTCATTCATTCATTCATTCATTCATTCATTCATTCATTCATTCCTTCTTTCCTTCCTTCATTCCTTCATTCCTTCATTCCTTCATTCCTTCTTTCCTTCATTCATTCCTTCATTCCTTCATTCCTTCATTCCTTCATTCCTTCATTCCTTCATTCCTTCATTCATTCATTCCTTCATTCGTTCATTCATTCATTTATTTGTTTTATATAATACGTTTTTTTACTACATAGAAATTAAAAACAAATATTTAATAATTATTATTTTAAAATTTTTAATTTTTTTTAATTAATTTTTTAATTTGTGACAATATTTTAATAATATTTCTAAATTGTATCATATTTATACAAATAAATATTTTAAAGAGCACTTAATATTATTTTTTTAATAAATTTTGTTTTAAATATTATTGTTGTCGATATTATTAATGAATCGGTTAAATCTATTTATCTCAGATGAATGGCCAGGAAGTATCATAGAAGAGATATCACATCGCACAATTTTGACAGTTTTACTTACTCTGTATAATTTATTCAATAAGTGGGTGGATGTTATCGGTTTAGCGCGCGGGTTGACGCGGGGAAAGCTAAGGGTCCCCTAATTTAACATTAAGCTTAAGGGGAAAAACACGTTTTTTTTTTTTTTTTTTTTTTGCGATTTTTGAGAAAACTACTCCTACGATTTTAGAGAAATTTAAATGAGAAATACTAGACATACTTTTGCGTGTTTTAAGCCATAGAACTTTTTTATTACTTTTTTAAACCGATAACCTCCAATGTATTTGTCCAGCAGACATGGGCATCTGCCATCGGGTTGCGTTACAAACTTGAAACTCACAAAATATTACGTAAAGATGAAAAGTTATACTCAAACAGTAATTTTGGGCACATGTGGAAAGTTATTGTTACAATAAACGATTTTTTCCAAGCAATTATACAGCAAAACAAATAATATCTTAAAATTTCTATATAAAATTATAAATTAATTTTAAAAAAACTTGTTTCGTAAAATGATTTACTATTTATTACTTTTTTTTTTCCTACTTTTGAAAGAGTAAATTTCAAATTTTCTTTATGTCCTTTATTCGTATACAGTATCCGTTCAGATGAATAATTAATAGAAAAAAAAGTTCAAAACACTTACGCACTATAGATAGCTGTATATAGTACACACAACTTAGTGCTAGTATATATATATATACGAATAATAAAACTATAGCTGTGGATTCACTAAAGGGTACTTTTTTTTTTATTTATTTATTTATTTATTTTTTCATTAGACGATTATTTAAGATAAGATAAGATTTATTGTAAAATTAAAGTTCCTCATTTTTTTTTTTTTTTTTTTTTTTTTTTTTTTTTACAATTGTCGGTTTCACGTCGGCAATTCGTCCATGTAGGAAGTGAGTGACCACACAGATAGTAACGAGTAAACTGACCGGTCATGAAATTTACAATTACCATGAAGTATGATGAAATATTACTTAATAGTTTAGTTATGGCAAACAAATACATAATGATCCAAAATAGTTAAGAAAATGCACTTTGAAGATAACATGGAAATACAAATCAAAGTCCTCTAGTCAAATGTAAAAACTTCTTGCGAATTCAATAAATTAATTATCATGGACCACTTGCAATGAAATGAAATTGTTGCAACGTGTATAAGTGAAAATTATTTTTCCATAAGAAATGCATTAAGAATATTCAAACTTATTTTATATAGTTCGTCTATTCCAAGTGGTTATTAATAACCGAACAAATTACAAGATTATCGTAATGTTTTTGTGTGCCTGTAAAGTGCATTTAAAAAGAAATATTGTAATAATAAGGTTTCTTATTTTACTTCTTATGGACCCAATGGAGCTTATCGGTTTAGCGCGCGGGGTGCTGCGGGGAAAGCTAAGGGTCCCCTAATTTAACATTACGCTTATAGGGAAAAAAAACACGTTTATTGCGATTTTTGAGAAATCTACTCCACTGATTACGGAGAAATTGAAATGAGAAATACAAGACGTGTTTTTACGTGTTTTAAGCCATAGAAAATTTTTAAACCGATAACCTCCATTCTGTTTAACCTTCTACCTTAAATGTAGTTCATTAATTTATTTAATTTTTTATTCTATTATTTATTTATACAATTAAGGTTTATATTTAGGTTTGGCTTTGGCTTATTTAGGTTTGTTTTTTAAAGTTTTTAATTTTTTTTTTTTTTTTTTTTTTTACTCCAAATAAATTTATATTGGTTTGTAATTAATAATAATAATAAAAAACTTCAAATAATCACTATCATATGTTTCAGATAGTTTTTAATATCTCCGGTTTATAATGACGGTCATTTTATAATAAATTTGATGTTTATAATATTAAAACTATAAATTAACTTCCTATGAGACAATGGCAAACTATTATTTTATTAACGCTTAAATTTCCCTATATGTTTAAAATTTTACAATAAAATTTTTAACAAAATAATTTTGATAAACTATTATCGTGTTTTGATATTCTATACATTATGGAATTAAAAATTATTATAATTCTATGATTTATTACTATACAGTTTTTGACCATGTAAAATGAACCATAGTATAAAATTAAAAATAATATGAAATATTCTTATCATTTAGCTGTCACAAAAAATTAAATAAGAAATGTTCGTTATCATTTTAAGGTGTCACAAAAAAAAAGTAATTAATTTTAAACTTTATAATTATACGGACAAAAATAATTAACAATTTGTCTTGATGATTTTAAACATCCACGATAACGTAATGTGTAATATCTCATAAATATTATCTTGTGTATGGCAATGATTTATGTTGTTCTAATTCGGTATATTTATTCAACCTTATAAGATACATCGTAATTATTATTTTAGGAATCTCTTTTTTCATACATAAAAAAATATAAAAGCAATTCGCATTTCATTTCAAAAAATACTATATATTTTAAATACAATGCCCTTTATTTGACATAATTACCTTCTTTAAATATTAATTATACAAATAATAATAATAATAAAATTTAAAGGCATAGAACACCTTGAAAAAAAGACATATGTCAAATATCCTAACATATCTGAAATTCAACGTTGATTTGGTCCGATTTATTGATTTATTTTCCAATCACAAAATGTCAGATGCGGACTATGACGTCACAGCTCACCTGGTCCTTGCGCACGTAAAACAAGCAAGGTGTGACGTCATTGTCTACAGACACCTTTTTTTGAATGGAAATAAATTAAAAATCAATGACTCTAGCCAAATCAACGTCGATTTTCAGGTAAGTTAGGATATTAGAAAAGTTTATTTGTTCAACGTGTTCTGCACCTTTAATGAACTCATAACTTAAATATTCGCTTATTATATCTTATCGATTCAGGGCGACGCTCTCTCTTATAGAATATGCAATAAAATGACTCTCTAATAATTTTTTTAAGGTTTGTATTCAGATTGATGTATCTAAAAAAAAAAAAAAAAAAAAAAAAAAATGCTTCGAAACTTTATGAAGCCATTTAAAAGTTAACAGTAACAGCTATCTATAATAAAATTTTCAGAACCCGTGACCATCAGATAAGAGAGAAAATAATTATTGAAATTAACATGATGGGCTCTTATGGGACTAAAACTTCAAAAAATCATAATTTAAAATCTAGCAGGGTGACCCCCCAATTTTTTTACATTTTTGAAAATACCATATCCTAATGTATCACCTTGCAAAATTTCAGATTTTTCATTCTTTACAATTTTTTTAGTCAAATCCCGCAGTAGCTGATTTACCGCCTTAAGTTTTCCTCATTGATGATGGATAACATACTGTACAAGATAAATATAATTAATGTATGTTTTATACGTTTATTATTATATTATATAATAAATGCACATGATGTAACACACTTTATCATATAAAATGTTATTATATTATATTACGTTACAGAGTAAAGGCAAATACATAATAAAAGTTTATAATATGACGAAGTATATGTCTACATAAAAATGATTGATAATTGCAATTATTACGAGTGTCATAATGTTGCGATACATATATACTGTGTACTGTGTATACTGTTGATAATAATATAAATAAGGTCATACATATTATACAAATACAAATAACATAATACAGACACATGAAATCTAAGCGAGGTGCGAGAACAAAAATATTATTAATGATGTTGATGATACTGCGTCCTGCTGTAAGTTTGATTTATACTGAGGATAATATGACATCTATTTGTTTAAGTGTTTGTTGGTTTTGTTTACTCATTCGTTTGTTCGTTCGTTATTCGTTCGTTCGTTCGTTCGTTCGTTCGTTCGTTCGTTCGTTCGTTCGTTCGTTCGTTCGTTCGTTCGTTTCGTTCGTTCGTTCGTTCGTTCGTTCGTTCGTTCGTTCGTTCGTTCGTTCGTTCGTTCGTTCGTTCGTTCGTTCGTTCGTTCGTTCGTTCGTTCGTTCGTTCGTTCGTTCGTTCGTTCGTTCGTTCGTTCGTTCGTTCGTTCGTTCGTTCGTTCGTTCGTTCGTTCGTTCGTTCTTTCGTTCGTTCGTTCGTTCGTTCGTTCGTTCGTTCGTTCGTTCGTTCGTTCGTTCGTTCGTTCGTTCGTTCGTTCGTTCGTTCGTTCGTTCGTTCGTTCGTTCGTTCGTTCGTCGTTCGTTCGTTCGTTCGTTCGTTCGTTCGTTCGTTCGTTCGTTCGTTCGTTCGTTCGTTATTCATTCTTCATTCATTCATTCATTCATTCATTCATTCATTCATTCATTCATTCATTCATTCATTCATTCATTCATTCATTCATTCATTCATTCATTCATTCATTCATTCATTCATTCATTCATTCATTCATTCATTCATTCATTCATTCATTCATTCATTCATTCATTCATTCATTCATTCATTCATTCATTCATTCATTCATTCATTCATTCATTCATTCATTCATTCATTCATTCATTCATTCATTCATTCATTCATTCATTCATTCATTCATTCATTCATTCATTCATTCATTCATTCATTCATTCATTCATTCATTTAAAGTTAGCTAAATTACTTTCATAAAATAGAAATTAAAAAATATATAATCTAAAAAATTTTTTTTAAGAAAAGAGAAAAGGTATTGAAAAAGATAAATAAAAAAGTATTTTACAGTTTTCACCCCCTATAGGGGTACAAACTATAAGGGTCGTTAATTATATTGACATAGCAAAATCTTGCACATTTTTTCCTATTTTTGGATGGTTGGTTTCATCCAATTAGCCAAAAAATTCACGGAGATATTCAATATTTTTTTTAATATCACTATATAATAAACTGTTTTATTATTAATGTCCTTGCATGAACAATAATCTATAAAGAAATAATAAAACAAATTTTACTTCTCTTTCTATATACTGTAATATTCAATAAATCTAGTAATGTATAAAGATCTCGTGACGTCACCAATCAGGTCAATCATTTTAATGACAATAAAAATATATAAATCTATATAATGATACACTTGACTTTTTTTTTTTTATTGAACTCAATATTCATGTACTACTATAGCACTATAAGTACATTTAAATCAAAGTCAATCGAAGTCAGTATCTTTTATATTATACTTAAAATTGAAAATTCGAAATCAGGGTAAATTTTTTATTGAAAAAGTTTTATTGTACTGCGTTGATTTGACTTAAAAGTAGAAAAGCAGAAGAGCTTATTATTATATATATATATATATATAGTTTTTTTTTTGGCATTAACATTCTGTTTATTATATGGTCTAACATAAGAGTTATTTATTACATTATTTATTATATATGCTGATGTTAGTATGAGACAAATGCAAATTATCATTTATATATGAAAAAAAAGTTAACATCAAAATTTTGGAATTATACAATTTTATTTCCATGCAGCAATTTATGTTAATTTTAATCTCTCTCTCTCTCTATCTCTCTCTCTCTCTCTCTCTACCCCTTAACCCTTACGTTAAGGTAACAGGTTCATAAAATTTTTATATATCATTAATTAGTTATTATCATTGAATTTTAAATGATATACAATAATAGGCATTGAATTTTTTAATTTAATGTAAAGCCTTCTAATTGCAACTTTTATTTCTTATTTTTAGTAAAATGCAATTTAAAAATATCATATTGTACGAAGATACTGTTCGTATAATATCTTCATCTGCTTAAAGCTTACTGACGAGTACAGTATAATAATGTTGTTGTTCTTCATTTTTATAAGGCTCTAATTTTTAGCTCTGAGGGTTACATATGAGCCTACATAGCCACAATATTTGTGAAGTTAATTACTATAGGATAGAGTATCTTGGAGTTAAGGTTTGGGTTTTTGCTGCTGTGGGCGATCAGTCATCACAGAATACTCGTTAAGTTAATTTGTAATAAGGGTGTATGTGGATGACGTCATATTTAATGCGCTTAGAGGCCATACTGGAGTAGTGAACAACATTGCTTAGCATAGGACAAACTTAGTTTTAGGCAATTATTCTTTGGAAAATTTGTCAATTTTTTGTTTATTGTAATTTTTCTCACATACTTGAGATACTAATTCACCATATTTACAGCATCAATGATCTCAAAAATATTGCATAGTGGTTTTAACCTGGCAAAATGATTTATTTTCCTATGCTACCCATGTTATTGAGTTATCCATCATGGCGTTGACTTTAACATGAATGCATACACCCTAGTGATTAACAAAGAGTTTAAAAATATAATAATATAAAAATAAATTAGAGATTCAAGTTTTATTTCAATATTATTATGCATAATAAAATACATGTAAATGGACCACTTGAATTTGTTACAACGTGTAAGTGAAACGATTTTTAGATAAGAACTGTATATTTTTGGTGGTGTAATCGATTTTATATATTCATACTTACAGTCTTGCTTAGTAATGAAACGCGTAATCACTTCATCGTATTAAATAATAGAAGTAAGTATATGATAATAATTGCTTAATTAGTTAATCATAATTAGAGTTTAGTTTTAATATTATAAATAAATAAAATTGTTAATATAATAAAATATTATTTTAAATTATATTAAAATACACTTTTGTAAAAGTTAAAAACAAAATATTTTTATTTTTTTTTAAAATGTAAAATATTTAAAATTAAAATTATATTAAATTAAAACGTAAAAAATAATTAATATAGTATAAATATTGTTAAATTAAAGCTATACATATTAAATAACTACACGCTATTATTTATTTATTTATTTATTTATTTATTTATTTATTTATTTATTTATTTATTTATTTATTTATTTATTTATTTATTTATTTATTTATTTATTTATTTATTTATTTATTTATTTATTTATTTATTTATTTATTTATTTATTTATTTATTCATTTATTCATTTATTTACTTATTATTACTTTGCCCTCATACATACAATTCTGAACATAAAGGTTTTTAAAGAAAATAAAAAATAAAAACCTAAAGTAATAATTAGTTACAAAACAAAGGGGCAAGGATATGTATACTGTAGTAGCACTATAAAGCACCAATCACATAAGTTTTGACACTTATGCGGCATACAATCCTGAAATTAAAACAATATAAAATATACTATGAGACAATAACACCTGAATCTGTATAATAATAATAACACCTGAACACATATAATCTGAATATAATTTAAAAACTATAATTATGCAGTATAGGTATAGCACAAATTATGTTGTAATCAATAACTATTGCTGAAAATGGTCTATCTCCTATTCCTTTAACTGAAACACCAGCCAGTTTCCGGTTAAAGAAGAGGGTGACCGACTTGGATCGGAAATAGTTAAAAGCTGAACAATAATTCTATGCATATTCCTTATTTCCAGCTAAACAGACACTATAATTTTAATGACAAAGTAAATTAAAAAAAAAAAAAAAAAACGAAAAAAAAAAAGCAAAAAAACAAAACAAAAAAGTTACTATTTTTAATTTTTAAAAAGATTTTATTTTGACTAAAATTTGCTGCTAAAATATAAATTTCCACATTTGTTATGTAATTATTAAAAAAGCATATCTGAAATATTTGATCGTGTTTTTACATGTTTGACGAAACTAAATTTTTAAGTAGCATTTCTTCTTTATGTTAATATTGTAATTCGTGAACGTCTAGTTTGCGAGATATCAGTCGGTCATACCATATAATGGTCATACCTACTACCTTTACTTTCAAACTCAGGTCGTCTGCAATCTTATATAATATATAGACCCCTTTCACATCCTTGCGCTTTGTCGCCATGTTTGTGGTGACTAATGCATTGTCCAGCATAGGGCAAACTTCGTTTTTCCTAATTTTTCACATAAAAAATTGTTTATTTCAACTCAACAAAATTTTCTCATATCCTTCGAGCTTATTAGGAGCTAGAAATAAGGCTTTGATTGAGGTTTGAAGCTTCTTTTGCTATTAAAAAAATAAAAATGATGTTTTTCCTATGCTGGCCTATGTATTCCTGACCAACAAAATGGCGGTTCTTAAATATGAGTGCAACCGGTCTATTAACCAGAGAGTATCTATGATAACTACATTTATTTTGTTTTACATTTTTTTTCTATAAATAAAAAACAATAATTTCATATCTATATATCTTTCATTATGGTAGTTAAAGATAAAAATAGTTATCTATAAAACAATAAACATATAATATACTTCAATATAGCAATTTCTCTCAGACTTTATAATAACCTATATATATTTTTAACACCTCATTTAATCTTTTGTAGACACTTAAATCTTTGTCGTAAAATTTTATATCATTTCATTTAAGATCGTCATTGTGTACTTATTCTTATTACAAAAAAAAAATGTAAGTACGTGTACTGGTGTACGAAATGAAAAAAAAAAAAAAAAAAAAAAAAGTACAAGAAAAGCAAAGAAATACTTTTGCATTATTAAAGCCATAGACCACATAAAACAACGTGTGCTTTTTAATGAATAAACACGAAATGGGATCTTCAAAACTGTTGATAATTTTTACCAGAATGTTAATATAGCCCCACGAGAGAGCGTAAAAAAACTGTAAAGTATGCAATTTGTGTGAAAAATCATGTTTATGACGTCAGAAACATGCAAAAATTAGTATGAAAATGTTGTGCGGGTTGCATAAATCGAATTTTCTGATCACTGCTACGGGGCTACTGTTGTGTTTTGAGACAAACTAATGTTATTTATGTAAATCCCATCAAGTGTTTTGTGATATAAATGCTTATGTTTTTCTCCGGTCTGTTCCTTTATACAAAGAGTAAAGCCATAGTGTTTAATTATTATTTTTATTTCAAAGTATGTACAGGTCTGGCCTAAAGTTTCTGAACGATTTGCATAGGCAACCCGCAATCACACCATGTATCCTTATGAGAAAACGCAGCGGCCGTCACTGCCCCGTTCTTAAACTTAATTGGCCAGAGCTGTACGTAGTTATCTTTAACCTAAATAGCATTTTCATCCCTCTTCGACAGATAGATAATGATAAAATTAAATCTTATTTGAATTTTACATTTAAACTGACTTGATTTAATGCTAAAATTGTTATCTAGTGATTTTAACAAAATTGAATCTATAGTCATTTTATGTTCCAGCTGTGAAAAGAGCTCTTAAAGGCATAGACCATATGAAACAACATGTACTTTTTAATGATTAGACACCAAAAAGGTATCTCTAAAACTGACGACATTTTTTTACCTGAATGTAAATGTCGCCCCAGAAGAGAGCGTGAAAAACTGTAAAGTATGCAATTTGAATGATAGTTCTGATTTATTACATCAGAAAGAGGCAAAAATTAGTATGAATATGTTGTGCGGGTTGCATAAATCAAACTTTTCTAATCACTGCTACAGCGCTAGTTGAATTTTGAGACAATCTAATGCTATTTATGTAAGTCCCATCAAGTGTTTTGTTATATAAATGTTAATGTTTTCTACTTGTCTATGCCTTTAATTGTATGTATATAAGGTTCAAATTTAGAATGGATATTACTATAGAAAATCACAATAGCCAATCACAGGCTGTGTGTATAATATAGGAAAAGGTTAGGGTCCACTGTATATAGCGTCTAAGCCATATAGATTCCCAGAACATGTTTCTACTGTTTTATATAAGGTGTAAGCATTCATGTTAAAGTCGACGCCATGTTGGATCACTCAATAACATGGTTGGCATAAGAAAATAACTCTTTTTGCCAGTTTAAAAACACTGCAATATTTTTTAAAGCATTGAATTAGTAAATCAAGTATGAGTGAAAAATAACAATAATCCAAAAAATTAACCGATTTTTCTCAAAAAAATGCCTAAAACGAAGTTTCTCCTATGCTGAGCAATGTTGTTCACTTCTCCAATATGGCCTCCAAGCGCTTTAAATATGCGCATACAACTTACATATTTATTTATGAATTAAAACACCAAATAAATAAAATAAAAATTGAAGGATTAAAAATGTAAAAATGTAAGCAAAATACAAAATTTAACTTTATAACGGACTCGTTAAATAATTGAAGTTTTTATATAATAATAATAATAAAAATAATTTTTATAATTTAAAATATTTAGTGTTAGAAATTATTGTATTTCAAATTTTAATTATTTAAAATAAATTTATAACATTATATTTATTATTAATTTTTATTAATAATACATTGTAACAGATGTGTTCTAGCATGATTAAAAATAATTACTTTGTTGAATTTGAAAGTTAAGTTAGTATATAGATGGCTTGCATATCAAAATCTAAAAAGAAAACTGCCAAACTCAATGATGACATTTGAAAGTTAACAGTAACAGCTACCTATGATAAAATTTTCAGAACCCGTGACCATCAGATAAGAGAGAAATTAGTTATTGAAATTAAAATGGGCTCTTATGGGACTAAAACTTCAAAAAATCGTTATTAAAAATCTAGCATGTCAAAAATAGTTAAAGCATGGATTAATTGTAAAGAATCTAAGTTATAGTTAAAATTGTTACAATAAGTTATTAAAGCTATAGACCACATAAAACAAAATGTATTTTTTAATGAATAAACACAAAATGGGATCTTGCAAACTCGACAATTTTTACCAAGTTTGTTAATGAAGCCCCACGAGAGAGCGTGAAAATACTGTAAAGTATGCAATTTGCGTGAAAATTCATGTTTATGACGTCAGAAACATGCATAAATTAGTATAAAAATGTTGTGCGGGTTGCATAAATCGAAATTTGTGATCACTGCTACGTGGCTACTGTTGGGTTTTGAGTTTTGAGACAAACTAAAGTTATTTATGTAAGTCCCATCAAGTGTTTTGTCAAATAAATGCGTATGTTTTTCTCTGGTCTTTTCATTTAATATGTTATATTATTTCCCTTGTTTTTTTAAAGTATACTATGTATTGTTTTATAATATTGTTTTGTTCTACATTTTTAATATTAAAGGAATAGACCACACAAAAAAAAGTATTTATACCACAAAAAACTTGATGGGACTTACATAAATAACTTAGTTTGTTTCAAAACCTGTAGCAGTAATCAGAAAATTTGATGTATGCAACCTGCACAATACTATAATATTACCTATTTCTGACGTCAGAAACAGAAATTGTCCTGTAAATTGCAGTATACTTTAGAGTATTTTCACGTTCCTCTTGTGGGGCCACATTTACATTCTGTTAAAAATTATTCATCAGTTTTGGAGATCATATATTTTGTGTTTAATGACTAAAAAGCACACCCATGGTATTTTATGTGATCTATGCCTTTAAAATATACGAATAATAATAATAAAAACTTTTCTATATTACCACCTTTCATTGATTCTTTTTTCTATTTACTGTCCATTGTTACGAGTAACAAAAAAATGTATACTTTTTAAAATATTAAATATTGATTTATATTTGCACGTGCACGTATTGTCACACAAAAAAAGAGGTAACTATTATATATGTATTATTATAAAAATAAATTTTAGAGAGAAATAAAAAATGTTACTTTGTCACTATAACTAGGTTAATGTTCAACTGTTTTGTTGAAAATAAATAAATATAAATAAAAAATGGTAAATGAATATGATTTTATCATAGACTGATTGAGTTAGTCCCATCTCGTAAAAAATTTGGTCTGAAATTTTTGTTATATCTTTAAGAAATCCTGGCCTCAAATAAAAAAATAGAACAAATGCAAGAAAAACTGAAGAAAAAAAAAAAGGGTTATATTGCCATTTATTGTGTTATCGTATGCTACACCAATCCCTGTCCCAGTCAAGGCATTGTCTTATCAACAGGTAAGGACTTTCCAATTAATGGAAAAGCACATACAGGCCGTCCACGGACTAAATACACAACACTGCATTCTCCATGACAGCCTAGAGAAACCGTGGAAACATCTAGACAGGCTGGTCGGTGCAATCACATCGATCGAGCACCTACGTACGCACACAGCAGAAGCCCAGTACAACCATAGTCAAACAGAAGTAGGTATTCCCATAATATCAAATTTTCTTTTCTTTTTTTTTACGTATTTTTGTTTTTATTTTTCCAGTATATATATTATTATACAACATTTCTTTTTATAATATTTAATGTAAGGTATACAGATAATGGTCCATGATACTTATATCAATTGATATAGCTTTTATGATGCATCATTAAAAAAAAGTTAATAGGGCATACGTATTATGCTAATAGATTTTTTTATATATATATTTATATTTTGTATAATAAGGCATCCAATCTTTGTTTATTTTTTTACAGCCCTAATTAGAATATAAACAGAATTGTTGGCTAGTATGAAAAATTGTTATTTTTACATCATTAGAGGGAGAGAGAGAGAGAGAGAGAGAGAGAGAGAGAGAGGGGGGGGGGGGAATAGATGTAAAATTTTAATAAAAACAAACAAGTATCAAAAAACATGAAAAATAAATTCTAAAAAAAAAAAAAAAATCTTTTGCAAAAAAAAAATATATATATATATATATATATATATATATATATGTATATATTTTCCATCCTTAATATGACATAATATGCTTACAATGTTAACCCTTATAAAATATAAAAAAACATAAATTTTAATTACATACCCTCCATTTTTCTTCACACTATATTGTTCTATGTAACAAGATTATTCGTAACATGAATATATAAAATTGTATACGTTCTACTGCAAAAAATAATAATATTAAAAATAAAATAAAAATGTTGTAACTTCATGGAAAACTAACAAACAAAAAAATTATACGGAAATAACATAAATGTGTGGCTGTTAAGGATTGGTTTATATTTCAATTTTTTTTTTTTTTTTTTTTTTTTTTATGAACACCGTTTTTTTTCTGTTTTTTTCTGTTTTTTTTTTTTTTTTTTTTTTTTTTTTTTAATTCTATACTTTTATATTTAATAAGTAGTGAATTTGTTATTTTTTACACCTGATTAGTTAATATATAAATATTGGCAACATAATTTATGATTTATCTTATGATACGTATTTTTTTATTTTTGATTATTTATAAAAATTTAGACTAAACTTTATTTTTTTTTATTTTTTTTTATTTTTTTTTTTTGTTAACAATAGTTCTATTTGGAGCTTATCAGTTTAGCGCGCGGGGAGACGCGGGGAAAGCTAAGGGTCCCTGTAATTTAACTTATGGGGAAAAACACGTTTTTTGCAATTTTTGAGAAATTACTCCCGCATTGATTTCGGAGACATTTAAATGATAAATACTAGACATACTTTTACGTGTTTTAAGTCATAGAAATTTTTAAGAATTTTTTAAACCGATAACCTTCTTCAACAACAACAACAACAAAAAATTATAAAAACTAAAGAATCTCTTTTATTGAAAAAGAAGATACATTTTAGAATAAGTGAGTTGAAGCCCTGAACTAAAATATTTTATGTACTAAATATTATGTAGATTACTATGGGACGTAGTGTAGTTATATTCTATATTAATTCTACATATTTACTACATAAAATATTTTAGTTCAGGGCATAGTAACTACCGTCCTATAGTATATACAAAAAAAAAAAAAAAAAAAAAAAAGAATAATGAAATACGAAAGGTTTATTGAATTTCATTTTTTTATCCCCATTTAGACTCAATTTAATTTCCTAGCTATTTATTTTATCCTTATTTTATTTTAAATTTGTATATCAGAATTAACGGATAAAAAAGATATTAAAATGATGACGAAAGCTAATAAAAAAAATAAACTAATAAAAATGAATTAAAAGAAAATGTAAAAAAAAAATTGGTATTTGTTACTAGGTATAATTGTTTGTTTGTTTCTAATTTAATACAATTTTTTTATTTTCTTGTAGATAAAAGAGAAAAAAATGTGAAATGTGCTGATTTTGTTTAATTACTATTATAATAGTTTGTGCTTACTAACTGGTGGCAGTATATATTATGTTGATTAAGCACCCACCAATAAGACTTCATTGTCTTGATGCGACTTATGTATGTATTCATATTTTTATTAATAAAAAATAATAAAAAAAAGAAGAAATAATACGAAATACTTGTGAACCTTCCCTAAAAGCGTTAGTGATATAGTAGTGATATTTGATGATAGTTCCTCTATATAACTTACCTCTCATTTGAGTGCTGGCCTAGGGCCTATGGCATGCTACTTTGATTTCACGACAACATCTTTCTGTAAACAAAAAATAATAATAAGAAAAATAAATCATAAAAAAATATAAAAAATACTTCATACGTGATATCTCTTCGTTTTACAAGATTACAAAATAAATCAAAGTGACTGTGTCAACATTAAGTAACATGTAAATTCTGCATGTTTTTTTATAGAACGTTATAAAATATTATATAAGACATGATGATGATGGAGTTTGAAATTATATTCAACTTAAAATTTATAGTATAACTTCTTCTTCTTTTTTCAAACTTAAATAGCTAAAAATTAATAATGTTGGTAATTTATTCATAAAAAAATGAATGAATGAATGAATGAATGAATGAATGAATGAATGAATGAATGAATGAATGAATGAATGAATGAATGAATGAATGAATGAATGAATGAATGAATGAATGAATGAATGAATGAATGAATGAATGAATGAATGAATGAATGAATGAATGAATGAATGAATGAATGAATGAATGAATGAATGAATGAATGAATGAATGAATGAATGAATGAAACAGAAAATAATCAACGAATGAATTATTGAATGAACCACAATATATAAGTAAACCAAAATATAATAAATAAATCGTAACCAATGTATAATTGGATCGTCGTCGAAGCTTTAATACCACAATTCTCACATTTTGTATCTCACAACAAATTGCAAATTACGTATAAGAAAGCTATTAACAAGAAAAAAATTCGTATCAAATACTTATTATTATTATATACAACATTTTTATGACAAGAATAATAAAATAACGGTAAAGTAAATTTAAAATAGTCGTCGTTATACTAACATAATTTCCTAAAAATAGATTTTAATATAGCAATTTTAAAAAACCATAAATATAATATCATCATCCTAGATTATTATTATAAAATTTAATATTTATTTTTTTCGTTGAACTAGTGAACTAAAAATTATCGTACAAATTTTATCGTTTAATATCATGTTGACGTAAAACGGAAAAGAGATGACTTTTAACGCCTACAGTATTTGAAATATTATGATTATATTATTCATTTCCTATTTCCTTTTATTTATTCATATAATATTGTTCATACATAATTAGCGTCAATGCTCTAAATATGACAAGTTTGGTTAATGTTTTCAATATTTTTAATTGAGGATGTAAATATCAAAATGATTTTAAAATTTATATTCTAATCTTTGTGGCATAATATATTAAAATCGGCTGTTATTAATGGACTTTTTTTTTTTTTTTTTACCAAATTTAAGTACGTGGCGTACACTGCGTACACACTAACACACCCCGCACTGGCAGTCGCGGTACCGCTCAGGCGAGGCTCTCGGTATCCCGAGGGTTTTGGCTCAGGCAGCGTTCCTCCTAAATCTCAGGTTCTCATAAAAATCCATGCTGAAATTTAGTACTATGAAACCTTAATTGAAGGATTAAGTCATAAAAACTATAACTCGCAAAATTTGGTATAACGTTATGCCAGGCTATACTCGGATCTTTCGGGCAGTATTATATCATAGTATTAATATATAACTATGATATTGGTTATTTATGTACTTGTTGGTACAAATTTAGTAGCTCATTTTTCCTGTGTGTGTATATATGTATATGAATGTATATAGTACAATATTATATTTGTATACTCATGTAAGTCATGTACATAAAGATTTTAATTATTGTATAATATTCCAGACATAAATCAATTGTCTATATGGGAATATATAGTATGTACATATTTCACAGCACTGTCATTTTAATTAAATTTTAAATTCAATAATACTATTAGAATATTTTATACTGACTGACAAAAAAAAAACTAATGTTTTTCTATATTTTTAGCTAAAACATGTAAGAAATATATTTCTCTTTTTGAATATTTCTGGCCTTTCAGAAACTTTTTTCGAAAATAAAAATTATCAGGTAGAAAAATAATAATAATAAAATGCTAAAACATGGTTTAGCAATTTCTATGGATAAGAAATTAGAAGTTTCCAGTAGTTTTCCAAAGCACTTTACTAAAAATCTTAAATTATTATAATAAAATATTTAAGAGTATTTGTTTAAAAATTTCAAAATTATAAAAAAATATTATCAGTATAAAAAATAGTTATTAAAATAACTTATTAGTTAAAAAAATAATAATGAAATTATTTTTTAAACAGTTTAAATAATTATAATTATTATTATTATTATTATTATTATATAGTTGAGTAGTGGACTTCGGAGAGAGAGGTTGTGTTTGGTGTTTGCTCCGTCGTATACTACTGTATATTGTGCTGAAAAAGTGAAAATGTCGTCGTGTGTGATATGTAAAAAAGGATTTCAAGTGAATGAAGAGAAGATTTTATGTAATGGTTGCAAATTGTGCTATGCACATAATGGGTGCATTAAACTTGAGACAAAAGTAGAGCCAAATAAACCAGGGAGGAAACCTAAATGGCTCTGTCTTAAGTGTAAACAAGAAAAAAAAGACATACTTTCAGATGCAAGTGAAGATGAGGAAAAGAAAGGTGAGAAATCATTGTTTGATTTACTTGAGGATATAAATAAAAGACTTGATAAAGTAGATAAAAGACTTGATAAAGTAGATAAGATTGAACAAGATACATCTGTAATCAAAGATTTAAAAGAAAGCACCGATTTTTTGTCAAAGAAATATGATGATTTACTGGAGAGATTTGATAATCAAGATAAATTATTTAAAAAAATGAGTAATGAAATTAATGAACTAAAAGAAAAAGTGATTAAGAAGGATAATGAAGTATCTGAACTAAATGTTAGAGTGCAAGAACTTGAGCAAGAGAGATTGTCTATGAACATTGAAATTCATGGAATGCCAGTGACTACGGGAGAGAACACGCGTGATGTGATAGAGAGTGTGGCCAAAGTTATTGGCGCTCCTTCTGCTGCACAATCAGTTGAAGACTGTTATCGCGTGTATGCTAACCCAAAGAATGTACGTAAACAAGGCATACCACCTATTGTTGTGGTCAAGTTCAAATCAACTGAGGCGAGGAGAGTGTGGCTTGACAGAAGTAAAACACGTAATCTTACAATAGGCAAAGTTCAAGGTAATGCAAAGGAAGACAAGTTATTTGTTTGTGAACATCTGACTCCAGAATTGAAAAGATTATTCTACAAAACTCGCACAGCTGCTAAAATGAGAGGGTGGAAGTTTGTGTGGGTCAAGGATGGAAAAATATTGGCAAAGAAAACTGAAGATACAGGTACTATAAGAATAAAATGTGATGATGATTTTGATCGACGTATGCCAGGAGTGCCATTCTAATGTGAATTGAAATGTTAGTTTAATTTTGTTTTTTTATATGGAAGAGTCCCTAAATTTTAATTTTGATTATGTAAATTGTGAAGTAAAAAATGATTTAAATGATATTTTTATTGATAAGAAAAAGAAAAATAATAATGTTATTATTGTTCATCAAAACATACGTTCTATAAGAAAAAATTTTAATAATTTTTTAGCTTATGTTAATAAAAATGTTGAGAATATTGATATTATTGTGTTGACTGAAATTTATATTTTTGATCATGAAATAAAGGTTTATAATTTAATTAATTTTGATAAATTTGTAAAAAGTAGAGAAGAAAATAAAGGTGGTGGTGTTTTAGTGTTTGTTAATAAGAAATTTGATGCTAAAATTATTGATATAAAATTTATTAATGCGGAGGTTTTAAGTCTAAAGTTGAATAATAATTTAATGCTGTATAATATTTATAGACCTCCAGGTTCTAACAAACTTTTATTCATAAAAGAATTAAAAGATTGTATTTTAAAAAATAATGAAAGTAATTGTGTGATTTTAGGTGATATAAATTTAAATTTGTTAGATCAAAATGATAATATTGTACAAAAATATGAAAATAAAATGGCAAAATATGGTTATCTAAAAATTGTTAATGATGTTACAAGGGAGGAATGTACAATACTAGGAAATTATTCAGCTACTTGTATTGATCATATTTTTGTTAAATTAAATAATTTGTTTGAAATTGATAATAGTTTTATAATTAAAAGTAAAATCACCGATCATTATATGACTGGTTGTATATTGAGTACTAATTTAATTAATAATAATTGTAATGAAAAAGTAAAAATTAAAAATTTAAAAAAATTCAGAAATATGATTTGTAATTATGATTGGAGTATATGTAATAATATTAATTGTCCAAATGAATTATATAATCATATTGTAACAGTTTTTCGAAATATAAGTGATAAATGTGAAAGTGAAAAATTATTAAATAGCAAGAATAGAAGATTAAATAATGTGTGGTGTACTGATGAAATAAAATTTCTTATGAAAGATAGAGACAAATATTTTCAAAAATTTAAAAACTCATTACATATGCCTGAATATAGAATTAGATATAAAAAATTAAGAAACAAAATAAATTTTTTAATAAATAAAGAAAAAAATAATTATTATCATTCTAAATTTGTTGAAATTGCTGGTGATATAAGAAAATCTTGGTGTTTTATTAATCAAATATTAGGGAAAGAAAATCTTAATATTGATAATATTATTATTAAATATATGTCTGATGTAAGTTCTATCAAAGATATTGCTAATAATTTTGTAAATCATTTTGTAAATTCAATTGAAGATGTAAAGATTAATTGTAATTTAATATTAAGTGAAAATTCGCTTAAATTTAATAGTAATTTACAATCAATGTATCTACCAAAATTAAATGAGAAACGAGCAGTTTATATTATTAATTTATTAAGTAAGAAAAAAGGACCAGGTCATGATAATATAGGTGTTCAGGATATTTTATTTGGTGGCGAATCATTAATTCAATATTTAATAAGATTAACAAATATGTGTATTGAAAGCTCAGTATATCCTGATAATCTAAAATTATCATTGATAAGGCCAATTTATAAAGGTGGGGATCATAAACTATATAATAATTTTAGACCAGTTGCTGTATCTGCTTTTGTTGATAAATTTATACAAAAACATATTGAATTATTATTGTCTGATTATTTAGAAGAATTCAATATTATAAATAAAAATCAATATGCCTATCAAAAAAAAAAGGGTACAGCAAAATGTCTATATGATGTTTCCAATTTTATAAATGAAGAATTAGAAAAAGGGCATCATGTTCTTTGTTTATTTGTTGATTATTCCAAAGCATTTGACACTATAGACCATGACTTATTGTTAAAAGATTTAGAAGAAATTGGAATACGAGGACCAACATTAATGTTAATTGCGAATATTATAAAAAATAGACAAGTTGCTGTCAAAATTAAAAATATTGTAAGTGAAATTAAAATAATAAAATGCGGTATAATACAAGGAGGGGTCTTAAGTGCTAAATTCTTTATAATTTATGTTAACAAAATTTTTAATTTACTAAAATATTGTAAAGCAAAAATGTTTGCCGATGATTTACTTATGATAGCGGCTCATAGTAACTTTGAAGTTGCAAATAAAATGTTACAAAATGATTTTGATTCAGTTTTGGAATGGTCGCATGATAGGAAAATATTAATTAATAGGAAAAAAACAAAAGTTATGCACATTTTTAATAAGTATACATATACTATGCAAAATATTCAATTAAGAGCTCATACTAATAAGTGTTTACATAATTTTACTTTAAATTGTAATTGTGAGTTTGTAGAACAAGTAAATAATTATAATTACTTAGGAGCTATTATTGATCAAACATTTGATTGGGATTTGCATATTATGCAACTGTTAAATAAATTGAGATCTGCAATTTTTAAATTAAAAACAGTAAGATCATATGTGAATGAACAGACGATGAGACAATTATATTTTTCTTTTGTACATCCACATATATTATACGGTTTATTATCTTATGGTTGTACTAAATCAGGTAAATTATGGGAATTGAAAAAAATGCAAATAAGAATATTAAAAATTTTAAAAAAAGGAAATAAGCTAAAAAGTGATCTTGAATATTTTAAGTACTTTAAGATATTGCCAATAGAAGAAATGTTTAAATGTTCTTTTATTTGTGAAAATTATTTTGAAAATTCTCATGGTATACCGAGAACTCATATTTATAGTACCAGAACAGCAGTGACCAATCCTTTATTTGTACCAAAAATTGTAAATAGATTCACTGAAAGGACAAAAAAATTTTTACTTCCTAAATTATGGAATCAAATTCCATCAGAATTAAAAAGTTTTGCAAATAAAAATGAAACGAAATTTAATATGAAAAAATTCTTTCTTGATAATTTATAAAATGTTGAACAATTTTTTGCTGTTTGTATTGATTAATGATGATTAATTTTTGCTTCTTGTATTATAAAAATACTTCTCTTAAATGAAAAGAAAAAAAAAAAAAAAAAAAAAAAAAAAAAAAAAAAAATGTTTTTGTGTAAATACGTACTTTATTTGCTTTTGAAATATATATAATAAAAAATATGTATATGTAGTAATATAATATAATAAGACATGATTGTGTAACAATAAATGAACCAACCGATAAGGCTATGCCTTGGTTGGACTTTGTATATTTGTGTGTTTGAAATAATAATAAAAAAAAAAAAAAAAAAAAAATAATGTTTATTTTGTTTTATATTTATTAATTAATTATATATTTATTTATTTAATTAGTATACCAAAATTTTTTATTCTAGTATTGTTGTACTTAATAAATTTTACAAATAGGAAGTGAATGTAATTCCAGAACTCGGATGGCATGTGACGACGTTTGATATAAATAGAAAATTAAAATTGATTGATTATAGTTTACTTCTAACGATTAGATAACCGGAACAAAAAAAAAAAAAAAAAAAAAGACAATGGTGAAAAAATACAGTTCTAAAGGGTGTATGCGTATGACGTCATAATGAATGCACTTCGACGCCATACTGGAGTAATAAATATCTTTTTGGGCTAATTTCTTTGGGGGAAAAAAAAAAGTTTAATTGTTTGTGTTTTTATTATTTTTCTCGCATCCTTAAAAACCTAATTCAACCTGTTTAACAGCATCAATGCTCTCAAAAATATTAATAAATATTTTTTAAATGGGAAAATGTGTCATTTTCCTATACCAGCCCATGTTATTTATCACTCACTTATGGCGTCGACTTTAACATGAATGAAAACACCCTATACCAGCTCATGTTATTAAGTGATCCAACATGGCGTTGCCTTTTATATGAATGCAAACAACTTATACATTTGATATAGCACTATCGGTGCAAAATCACACAAACATACTATTGACAGAATTGGGAGGGGGAAGAATAATCAGTTTTCATCCCCCCTCCCCCCTCCTCGCCCCCCGATTAATTGTGTTTCATAATAAAACTTTATTGTGAATATAAATCCAAATATTTTTTTTTAACAAAGATATTATAAAAAGTTTGAAACATACAGCTTTAAACCCTACAAAATTTAATTCGAATACAAATCACAATCTCTAGCAGTTCAAATGTAACACAATAACATAAATTTTACTGTATATATATATTTGCAAATTCATTGTTATATATAGTAGTGCTAACAATACTCTGACTATTAAATTGATTTGTTATATGTATATGTACAGTTGAAACATTTCGATTAATACATATTTGCATATTATCTTGTCAAAAACATACATCATAAAATACTAAAATACATATACGAGTAATCAAAAATAGTGCGTATATGTGCGTGTGTGTATATGAAATGTTATTGGATGGATACATTTGGTCCCTTAGTATTTATTTAGTCATAAAGCTTAATAAAAAAAAATAAAAAAACGAATAAAGTTCAATCTATATACAATTTTTTTAATTTTTGAAATCAATTTTACTTTTTTTTATTAAAGAAATGTTAATTTATATCACCTTTTTGAACCTAAAAAAATATATAAAAAAATCCAGTTTTAGTTTTATTTTTAAATATTAATAATAACAAATAAAAAAAAAAACACCGAGCTATTTTTTTCTTTGTTAAAAACACTACTGTCACCATAAAATGTGGCTCTAAAATATAGGGTATTTGTATTGATCTTAAAGTTGACGCCATTTGTGAGCACTAAATAACATTTTAGCTAGTATAGGAAAATGACACATTTTACCAGCTTAAAATACTTAGCAATATTTTAGAGAGCATTGATGCTGCATGATTAGATTTTCAAGTATTCAAAAAATATATAACACTTACAAAAAAAAAATATTAATTTTTTAAAGAAAATAGCCAAGAACAACGTTTGTCCTATGCTGAGCAATATGTTATTCATTGCTCCAGTATGGCATCCAAGTGCATTCAGTATGACGTCATGCGCATACATAGTATTTCAGATTTCATAAACCTCCCAAAACACTTTTAGATTCTAAAATATATTCAAGAGCATTTCGAAGTAAACTCTTTATTTTAAAAAGACAAACCACTATCAAATTTTATTTATAATTATCAACAGTTCTATTGGCATTTATTTAAATAATAAAATATTTATTAAATTAAAAATATATTTATTTTTAATACACCTTAAAATGGTTTATTAACTATTTTATTATAACATTTTTTAACATTTATAATATGTGTGTAAATTTTTTGTTTACGTACTGTTTTAGTAAGTATAAAATAGTAAAAGTATTTCATGAAATCTTTTTTTAATAAAAAAAAAAAAAAAGAATATAAAATTTCTTTTTTTCTTCTTCTTCTTGTGAAGTCTTCACTGTTTCATTTAGTTTTTGAGAGCATCAAGTCAGATTTATATGCAAAGATGGATATAGTATGAATAAAACATCACTTCGCTCGCATGCATATGTGATGAAAAAGTTCACGTGATATATTATCTTAAGGCGAGAAATCAGGTACTGCGGGATTTGCCTAAAAAATTGCAAAGAAAGAAAAAGCTGAAATTTTGCACAATGATACATTAGGATATGATATTTTCAAAAATATAAAAAAATTAGGGGGTCACCATGCTAGATTTTAAATTTTGAAGTTTTAGTCCTATAACAGCGCATGTTAATTTCAATAATTATTTTATCTCTTATCTGATGGTCAAAGGTTCTGAAAATTTTATCATACGTAGCTGTTATTATTAACTTTCAAATGGCATCATAAAGTTTTGAAGTATACTTTTTAGGTTTTGAGATATATACAACCCTTAAGGCGGTGACTATCAAACAAAGCAAAATAACCTGCGGTATATTACAAACATAAAATATTTGCATTGAAGATATTTCTGGCACTCAAAACCGTTTTTTTTTTATATCATGATCAATATGAATTGCATACTAATGTTTATTTATTATGGGACAATGATTATATAGTAATTTATAATTAATTTTATAGCTAAACTTTAATAATTAATATTATGAATTGTTTAAAAATAGGGTGGTTTCATTCATGTTAAAGTTGACGCCATAAATAAGTGAGTGCTAAATAACATGGGCACTTAGTTTGGGAAAATAACTTATTTTGCCAGTTTAAAAATACTTCGCAATTTTTTAAAATTTTTAACAGGTTTAATTATAGATTTTTAAGTATGCAAGAAAAATATTAATAACCAAAAAATAGCTAATTTTCCAAAGAAAATGACCAAAAACTAAATTTGTCCTATGCTGAGCAATGTTATTTATTGCTCAAGAAGAGCATCGAAAAGCATTCAGAATGACGTCATGCGCACACACCCTATAAGTACAGCTATTTTACTAAAAAAATAAATTTATATTAGCTTATGGTCATACAATGCATTCAGATGGAGATTTCAGTTGACTTTCCAAAAAAAAAAAAAAAAAAAAAAGTGGTCAAATTAAAAGATTTTAAATTACGATTTTTTTTTTTTTTTTTTTTTTTTAAGTTTTAGTCCCATTAGAGCCCATATTAATTTCAATGACTATTTTCTCTCTTATCTGATGGTCACGGGGTTTGAAAATTTTATCATAAGTAGCTGTTACTGTTAACTTTCAAATATCATCATAAAAATTGGAAGTTTTGATTTAAAATTTTGAGATATATACAAGCCATCTAAATATCACCCTTAATACCATATAAAACGTTATTTCAGACTAATTTACTATAATTTCATATCCTTTTAAATCGTGTAACCATCCTCTTAGCTCTTAGCTAGCGGTTTTTGAGTTAACAGTGCATACTGTATACCTAAAACCAGAAAAATTATAAAAAATATAAGTATAAGGGATACTACACTTCTCCCATAATACTAGTTCGAGCGGATACAGTGTAATTAACAATGTAAAGTCAACTGTGATTGGCTAATAGGTTTATAACACGCTCTTTGATTGGTTTAGCACCGCGGATAAGTATAAGGGATACTATAATCACCACTTTTACGGTAACACGTATAGGAAAAGTCTTGTTAACAAAATATTTATTGTTCTTCAACTTCAAAAAAAAAAAAAAAAAAAAGCCGATATATACATCGGTAGAAATTGTTTGATAAGCATATATATACAGTATAAATATATAAAAATTTGAAAATAGGATATTAAATTTCTTTTTTCACTTCATATTATTTAATAAAGATTATAATGATGCGGTTATATAAAATTGAAAAATATATAATTGAATCTATAGACTTATATATTATGTAACACTCTAACAGTATCGGGTTAAAATAACATGTTAAATTATATAAGTTATAATATTATATAGTGCCTAAACTTTTGATTGAGTTAAGTAAGTATAATTTAAAGGCATAGACCACATAAAACAGCATGTTCTTTATTAATGATTAAACACAAAATGGGATCTTCAAAACTGATAACAAAACTAATGATGGCCCTACAAGAGAGCGTAACAAGCTGTAAAGTATGCAATTGCGTGAATATTTCTATTTATGACGTCAGAAACAGGCAAAAATTAATATGAAAATGTTGTACGGGTTACATGAATCAAAATTTCTGATTACTGCTACAGCACACAATAATGTTATTTAAAGCCATAGAGCATAATATAAAACAACATGTGCTATTTAATGAATAAACACGAAATGGGATCTTCAAAACTGATCACAATTTTTACCAGAATGTTAGTGTAGTCCCACGAAAGAGCGTGAAAACACTGTAAGTATGCAATTTCCGTGACTATTCATGTTTATGACGTCAGAAACATGCAAAAATTAGAATAAAAATGATGTGCGGGTTGCATAAATCGAAAAAAAATATCACTGCTACGGAGCTACAGTTGGGTTTTGAAACAAACTAAAGTTATTTATGTAAGTCCCATAAAGTGTTTTATGATAAAAATGCTAAATTTTCTTCTTATGGTCTATGCCTTTAAGGGAGATGTTATACAGCATCCTGATAGCTATAAGCTTAGAGGTGTATAGGAGGTTGGTTTGTGTATAACTTTAGTGTGGGCTGATGAGAGTATGATATTGATTGATGAGAGAGAGAGAGAGAGAGAGAGAGAGAGAGAGAGAGAGAGAGAGAGAGAGAGAGAGAGAGAGAGAGAGAGAGAGAGAGAGAGAGAGAGAGCAAAACGTTTTCAAAGAACGTATACTTTATATAAAATAACTTCTATCGCAATACATTGAAAATCTGATAACCAATAAACCAATTTTAAATTGAATTTTGTTCTTTATTGCCCTTTGAGAAGAAAAAAAAAGTGTATATTTTTCCCCTATATATATATATAATTTTTAAAAGCATACACAGTAATGTTATTTTTAAACCTATTATTACATTATGAAGTATATATAAAAAGGCGATATGAAATATAAAGGGAAATGTATATAATGTAATAATGTATTTTTGTGTCGGTGAAAAGAATGAGACCGGAACCACGTTTTTAAAGTAATTGCTCATTCCTATATATAATATGCATTGGACAAATATACGTGTTATAATTATGCTATATAATTTTCAGCAACGCTGCTTTATTATAATAACATTATAATTAATGCTGTGTTGCATAATAAGTATAATAACTAAATATTTTATTTTTCATAAATATATAGGGTGTGTACGCATGACGTCATTCTGAGTGCTTTTCGATACTCTTCTTGAGCAATGAATAACATTGCTCAGCATAGGACAAACGTAGTTTTTGGCTATTTTCTTTGGTAAATTAGCTATTTTTTTGGTCATTATTATTTTTCATGCATACTTGAGGTACTAATTCAACCTGTTAACAGCATCAATGCTCTCAAAAATATTGCTGAGTGTTTTTAAACTGGCAAAATAAGTTTTTTTCCTATGTCACCCATGTTTTGAGTGATCTAACATGGCGTCGACTTTAACATGATAGTGGAAGCAGTTAGTGTAAAAAAGCGGCTGTATAGGTTAAAAGCATGAAACTTTCAGGGATAGTAGATATGACCAATAGGAGCTATGCAATCATGTTAAAGTCGACGCCATGTTGGATAACTCAATAACATGGGTAGCATACGACAAAAAATCATTTTGCCAGTTTAATGCAATATTTTTGAGAGCATTAATGCTGTAAATATGTTGAATTAGTATCTCAAGTTTTTGGAGAATAATAACAATTAGCAAAAAATTAACCAATTTCCCAAAGAAAGTTGGCTTAAATGAAGTTTGTCCTATGCTGAGCAATGTTATGCACTACTCCAGTATGGCCTCTAAGCGCAATAAATATGACGTCATCTGCATACACCCTATATAAGTACTTTTAGCACCAAGATGAACTTTGGAACGAGTACAGTTCTCCTAAATTGACCTTTTGACCTCTGAACATAAAGAATTTTTTTGCGGCGTTCCTGATCACTTTTCGTAAAATGTTGTAATGACAAAAGATGTTAGGAATAACATTTTACATAACCTAAAAAAAATTCAAAGTCGTGACGTCATAAAAACCAAGATGGCCGCCAAAAAAACATATATGCATAGACGCTATAACGTCACCCTATATATATAATAATTTATCTTGTCTACTAATTAAAGTCTTACAAAAAAATTATACATTTGATGATTAAATTTAGTTATAACAAAAAGATAAATATAACAAGGCGGTTACTTAATTACACTCGGAACAAGAGAAATTAATTATTATTAGTCACAATTCGTTGATTTCACACAGTTCACTATTTTACTCTGGCTTGTATCCAACTTAAACATTCATATATTTAGACAACGGAGAAGAAGAAGAGGAAGAAAAAAAAAGTGTTATTTTTTTTCTTCTTCTTCTCTCTTTACTATGTTGCTAATTTAATGAGGATAAAAAAAAAAAACATTTAAAATAAAAAAGCCTAAGAGTTAAAGTTTTCTATTTTAAGAATACTGTATGATTGCGGAAATATTTTAATTTGTATGTACTTTAATTTGTTTCTCACCCACTAATCCTCCCCACACGAATACATTACGCCTAAAAATTTGTTATTAAAATTTGTTATTTTAAAGTTGCAGAAAGAGAGAGAAAGAGAAAAAGAGAGATAAACAGACAAAGAAAAAGAGAGAGATAGTGACCGAGACAGAGATACAGTGAGAGAGAGATAGACAGAGACAGAGACAGAGACAGAGACAGAGACAGAGACAGAGACAGAGACAGAGACAGAGACAGAGACAGAGACAGAGACAGAGACAGAGACAGAGACAGAGAAACAGAGAGATAAACAGACAAAGAAAAACAGAGAGAGAAAAACAGAGACGAAACAGAGAGAGAGAGAGAGAGAGAGAGAGAGAGAGAGAGAGAGAGAGAGAGAGAGAGAGAGAGAGAGAGAGATTGACTTAAAACAAGTTAAAGTATGCATAGTATACCTCATTTAATTTTTTCCAAAATTAGTGCAGTAATTTTCATTAAAAAAAAAAAAAAAAAAAAGAAAAAGAAAAGAAAAGAAAGACAAAAAATCTCCCCGTAAGAGTAAAATGTTAAATTAGTACTCTTGCGCCTTTATCAACAACTCGCTTCTGATTGGTGCTACGGTACCACTGATATCAATCATTAGAAAATTACACAATATTATTCAATCAATAAATATTAATGATTTAATAGGCTAAAATAAAAAGCTGTTTAAATAATACTTTTTTTTTTCATAAGTACGCATTAATCTTCCATATGAAATGACCTAAATAAAACTAAGTTTGTCCTATATGCTGGGTAATGTATGTTACTGTATGAAGCTATAGCGTGTAATTTCATATGCAACTACCCCTATATATAATAAATTAATAATTAAAATCTTCATATAAATATACATTGTATAAAAGATACGAGAGTATATATAACATAATTTTATACCCCGCAGTATAATATGACTTGTACAAAATTTTAATATTACTCTAAAATATATATATATATACGACATATTTCACGTCTAGTACAAAATACTATGTTGTTGCGAGTTTTATGTGTTACTCTAAATATATTATGTAGGATAGAGGGAGAGAGAGCAGTCAAGTTTTTACATCTTTATAGTAAGGAAAACTGAAAATTATAACTTAAAGACATAGAACACTTTAAACAATATGTCTATGTTTTAGCAGGAAATATGTGTATCTTGTATTTCATAAGGAGAAGTAAAATGTGTTTCTCGTATTGTATCAGGAGACACAAAATGTGTATCTCTATTTTATCACGAGACGCAAAATGTGTATCTCGTATTTCATCAGGATAAGCAAAATGTGTGTATCGTTTTTTATCAGTATGAGCAAAATGTGTATCTTTTTTTATCAGGACATGTAAAATGTGCATATTTTTTTATCAGGACATGCAAAATGTGTATCTCGTTTTTTGTCAGGATAAGCAAATTGTTTATCTCGTTTTTTGTCACGAGAAGCAAATTGTGTATCTTTTTTTAATGTAGTGGCAAGCAATATGTGTAACTCGTTAACGAAAGTAATGTATAATGTAGATGGCGCTCCTAGTTACACATTTTGCTTGCAGTGACAAAAAAACAGATACACATATTGATTCACGTGAAATAAAAAACGAGATACATATTTTACTTCACGTGATAATAAACGAGATACACACATTTTCCGCTACAACGTCAATGTGGCTTCATTAATAATGATTATACACAAAATGCAATCTCTGAAAAACTAATGATAATTTTTACTAGAATATAAATGTGACCCCTATAAAGAGCGTTGAAAATAATGTAAAGTACGGTATGTCATTTGAGTGACTATTACTATTTCTGATGTAAAAAAAAAAATAATAAATAAATAAAAAAAAAATTAAAAAAATTAAAAAAAAAATTAAAAAAAAGAAGGAAAAAAAGGGGAAAAAAAGTAGCTTGAAAAAAGTTGCACGGGTTGCATAAGTCAACATTTTCTGATCACTGGTATACAGTTGGGTTTTGAGCCAAACTAATGTTATCACATGTTTTGTAAAGTAAATGCTAATGTTTTATTCTGGACTATGCCTTTAAGCAGCTATGTGTAATACACATACAGTTGAGCCAACATTGTAAAATTCTTCATTTACTTTTTTATTTTAACTATACAGTAAAGTATTGCATATTTTAGTTATAAAAAAGAACGTGCAGTGTACTATATAATTTTTTTAACATCCACTGCTGAATATTTAATAAATTTACCAATGTTTGTTACTGTTGGTGACGAGTAGCCAATCAAAAGAGCGCTGTAAAACGGCAGACGATTCTTAATTTCCTATATCCTTAATGATTCCGGAACTATTAAAGTGATTTTTGAGAAAAATGCTTCAGTTAGCACACAGACAAAAATAAATACGTCAAAAATCATGCTAGCTTATTTTCAGCACAAATTATTCAATACATCATAATTTATGATATACTTCATAATAAATACATAATATGTAACTTATTAATTTTTTATTATTATTATTATTTATTATTTTTGTGCAGGATTGAGAAATTTAAAAGATGTACAATATATAAAACACTTTCGTTTTTTTTGTTTTTTACATGTTTTAAAGAAATATACTACAAAAGCATTATCACAAAACACTTGATGGGACTTACATAAATAACATTAGTTTGTCTCAAAACGCAACTGAGGTGATCAGAAAATTTCGATTTATGCAACCCGCACAACATTTTTTTTACTAATTTTTGGCTGTTTCTGACGTCATGAATATTTACGCAAATTGCATACTTCACAGTATTTTTACGCTCTCTTGTGGGGATACATTAACATTCTGGTTAAAATTATCATCAGTTTTGTAGATCACATTTTGTGTTTAGTGATTAAAAAGAACGTGTTGTTTTATGTGGTCTATGGCTTTAAGTTAATAATATTAAAAAAAAAAAAAAAAAAAAAAAAAAAAACTTCTTGAACTTGTCACAGGTATATTTTAAAGGATGTTACTTAAGTGATGAAAAATATCTAAAATATTTTACTAGCTTGAAATGTGCGATTCATCAAAGACCTTTAGGTCCCCTATAAAAGTTACTTTTAACTTTAAGGATTCCTCTGGAAGTGTTTAGGAATCCTATAGGGTCTTAAGATTCCATAGGCCTTTAGAAGAGACCTAAGTGAAGAGCTTTGATGAATCGCACCCTATCTTTCATTTAAAAATTATCACCCTCGGTGAAATAGTTTTACAAAAAAAAAAAAAAAAAAAAAAAAAAAAAAAGCTTAAAGGGAAAGTTCGGGGGTTACAACAGATATTCTTCAATGTTAGATAATGAGATGGTGTTCATAAACTCACATGTGATGACCCAAAGCCCCATTGTAGCCCCACAAACTTGCGTACATTCTACAAGATATGCAACGTGCTGTAATGCCGTATATCTATGACGTAATTGACAGATTGCATATTTCGCAAGATTATCACGAGTTTGCGGAGCTACAGAAGGGCTTTGGATCATCATATGTGAGTTTATGAGGGCTGTTTCTAATAATCTGACATTGAAGAAACCATTGTAATACGTGAACGTGAACTTTATCTCCTTTAAAGGCATAGAACACTATGAACAAAAAACATGTATAATATCCTAATATATACCTAAATATCAACGTTGATTTGGCCGGAGTAATTGATTTCTAATTTATTTTACATTTACAAAATGGCATATTTATGACGTCACAGCTTGCCTGTTTCACGTGCGTGGACTAGTACGTCATAAACATGCAGCTGACATTTTGTTAATGTAAAATAAATTAGAAATCAATGACTCCGCTCAAATCAACGTTGATATTTAGGTATGTTAGGATACAAGACATGGTTTTTTTTGTGCAAGGTGTTCTATTCCTTTAAGAAGAACCAACACTAGCAGATAGAAAATTAGCAATAAGAGCATGCCAATTTTTTTCTCTATATAACGCCTTCAATTGGCTAGCGTACTAATTGTATAAGCCGGCGATAACATCTATTAGTTATAATAAAAAATTAATTGCTGTGTCTATCTACACTGAACTGAGATAAGACACAATAAGTATATAAAAGATCAAAGTATAATACATTGATGAAATGGATTACAAATTCTAAACTCGTAAAAAAAAAAAATTATCTCTAAATAGAGACATAGGTTATGACCTCTTTCATCTAACCTTTAACTTTTTTTTTTTTTTTTTTTGTAAACTTTAACTTTGTTGTTGTGTTTTTTTTGACCGACACTTCTTAGATGTTACATCACAAGTTCTTTTTTTTTTCTTCTTTTTTTCTATCTTCTCTCTCTCTCTCTCTCTCTCTCTCTCTCTCTCTCTCTCTCTCTCTCTTTTTGTTACTCAAGATTATAGCAAGCTGTATAAAATTATTATGATGAGATTTTCTTTTCTATACATTATTTAGATTATTTTTTTTATATATAAGTATAATGTTATGTAATGTAAACATTGTAAACTTTTAAATTAATTTTATTGATTTATTTATTATTCTTTTGAAACATTCTCTGGAATGGATGGGTCTTAAGATGCAACCTTTAGTTAATTTTATTATATATTTTAAATTATTAAATGTATGATTTTTTTTTTTAATTGGATGCAACAAACAAAATAACAAATTAAGGAAGTAAGGTACCGACCTTATATCTCAAAAACTAGAGATGTTTTGGGTCTAAATTTGGTGTCATTGTGTAGCTAAGGATCATACCTAACCGTGATAAAAAATTTCATGATGTTTGACCGTCCCGAAAGAAAGAAAAAAATTATTGAAATTAACATTGGGCCTTATGGGCTTAAAATTTCAAAAAATTACACAAAGTACCCTACTCCCTTAACTACAGTTTAAGGCTGGAAATCAGCTATACTGCAGGATTTGACTAAAATGTTATATAAAGAAAAGAAAACAAAAATATCAAATTTTGAACAGATACATTATGATTAGATATCTTCAAAAATGTAAACAAAATTGGGCGGCCACTGTACAAGATTTTAAATTATAATTTTTAAATTAAAAAAAATTTAAATCCCATAAGAGCCCATGTTAATTTCATTAGTTATTTTCTCACTTTTCTGATTGTCACAAGTTCTGAAAATTTTATCATTGATAGCTGTTACTGTTGACTTTTAAATGCAATCACAAGTTTTGAAGTTTTCTGTTTACATTTTGACATACAACCTTTTAAATAAACCATCAGCATAATATAAACGTGCTCTATTTATTAAATTAAATATTAAAATTAAGTTAAGAGTTAAGAGGCGAAGAAACACCTTAATATTAAGTTATACAAGTAAATTATAACAAGAAAATAACGTTAAAGCCATTGACCACATAAAACATGTGCTTTTTGTAATGAATAAACACGAAATAGAATCTTCAAAACTATTAACAAATTTTACCAGAATGTTAATGTAGCCCCACGAGAGAACGTTAAAATACTGTAAAGTATGCAATTTGCGTGACTATTCATGTTTATGACGTCAGAAACATGAAAAAATTAGTATGAAAATGTTGTGCGGGTTGCAAAAATCAAAATTTCTGATCACTGATATGGAGCTACAGTTGGGTTTTGAGACAACTTAAAAATATTTATGTCAGTCCCATCAAGCGTTTTGTGATATAAATGCTTATGTTTTTCTCTGGTCTATTCCTTTAATATTAAATTATACAAGTAAATTATAACAAGAAAATAAGGTTAAGTATACTTTGAAGTTATTTGTTTTATGACATATATCAAAGTAAAACAGACGGCGGGAGAGAGAGAGAGAGAGAGAGAGAGAGAGAGAGAGAGAGAGAGAGAGAGAGAGAGAGAGAGAGAGAGAGAGAGAGAGAGAGAGAGAGAGAGAGAGAGAGAGAGAGAGAGAGAGAGAGAGAGAAATTAGTCACTGTATAAAAAGAGAAGTTTTTTTTTTTTTTTTTTTTTTTTTGCTATTTTTATTTTTCCCAGAAGTTCTAACCTACTATAATATCTTGTTCATTCCCTTAATCCCAAATGCAATTGAGAATCCACACACTATAACAATAAAAGCGAATAAGTATTGTGTGTGTAAAAAAAAAAAAAAAAAAAGATAAAATCAAATAAATAATGAATCGATATTGCTTTGCTAATAGTCAAAGAAGAAAATAAAAACACTAAAAGGCGTAGAACACTTTGAACAAAAAAGTTGTGTAATATCTTAATAAGCCTGAAAATCAACGTTGATTTGGCCGGAGTCATTGATTTCTAATTTATTTTCCATTCACAAACTGGCGCGAGCGGTGACTGACGTCACAGCTCGCTTGTTTTACGCGCGCATGGACCAGGCAAGCTGTGACGTCATTTTGTGAATGGAAAATAAATTAGAAATCAATGACTCTGTCCAAATCAACATTGATTTTCAGGTTTGATAGGATATTAATTACACAACCTTATTGTTCAAGTTGTTCTACGCCTTTAAGCTTAAACTCTACTATGTATGGCCAGTGTGGAGTTAGAATCAGATAATATAAAAATATTGTTTGAATTAAATTATTATGTATTATTGTAAATTATTATTATATTTAATTATAAATTAAATATTTATTTTGTTAAAATTATTTTTATTTTAAATAATAATAATTTTTTTTAGTTATAATAATAATTAATTAACTTATTATAATTTATTATTTAAATGATTAAAATTATTATTATTTTAATATATCAATAAACTAATTAAAAAAATATATTATTTTTATGATGTGTGTCCACTGCCCTAAATAAACTATAATTGTAATTGTTCAGTTAGATGCATATTTTCAAATACTAGAATGTGCTTCCAATTGTTTTATTAAGTCGCGAGCTAATGAATCTATAGCAAACAAAATACGTAGAAATCAAGATATTGGACTATCAACTATCATAATTAACACATTTTAAGAACTTCAACATCTTAGTAACTTCTCAAAATTAGGTTCTGTAAAAGAAGGCATCTTTGAGACCAAGGAAGAATAGGGTGTAATTTTATTACATTTTCTAAAAGAGAACATTGAAGCGATGTATAATATAGTGTTTTTGTTTTTATTATTATTGTTTTGAGGTTATGAAGTATCTTAAGGCGGTGGGGTACAGACTTGGACTGGAAATCGCTAAAAAAAACAACTATATTTTCCCAATAATTTTTAGTACATGATTTAATTGCAATAAAACAAACACTATAATTTTCAAATAAAATCAAGTAAATTTAAAATATATTTTTTTATACCAACAAAAAATTTAATGATATTTTTAATTGTAAAAAAGTTTCTAATTTGAATAAAATTTCTCGATCAAATTTAAATTTTCCACATGTACATGTTATCTTTAAAGTGTGATAACTTAAATATTTGATCGTGTTTTCACATATTTGACATAACTAAATTTTTAAGGAACATTTCTTCTTTACTTTGTGTTATTTATTATTATTCGCAACCGTCCTAGTTTGCGAGATATCAGTCGGTCACCTAACCCTTAAATTAATTTTTGAAAATCACGAAATGACGTCATAGTCGGTAACTATTTTCTACATCCACGTGCATATACAGTATGTTTTGCTGACCGTGAGGTCATTTTTCGATGTTCTAAAATTAGTTAAAAGTTATGCATTCGAGTATCAATCGTTTCAGCAGGATAATATCTTCTTTTAGAATATGCGCCATAATATTATCTAATAAAATTATAATTTCGGCAATTTGACTGCTGAAATCGAAAAACGATTTTTTTTTCTCACTTATGACCAAAAGACCCATTCTGGCCACGGAAGCATAAGTAATCGCCATATTTCGGCAAGTTACAGTAGCAGGTTGACCAAATTTTGATGCGAGGTAGTGCTCGGGGCTCTTTAATTGCCTGCGTCGAGAAAGTCACGATATTTCAGTTTTACACAAAATTCAGGTTTGTAATTGAATTGCAATAATGTTTTACTATACTACACACAAAGTATTCTCCCCATACTTTGTAAGGCTGCAGAAGGGTTGTGCATATATACATATGGCACTTATAAACTAAAAGGACCATCTTTGGATTTATTCATGAGCCTCATAATGAGTCTTTATTATTATTATTTTTTTTTCAAGAACAGAATTCCAAGAAAACAAACAATAGTGTTGTTCGTAAACCCTGTTCTCTTGCACCAAAAAATGGGCATTCCATTTGAATAACCAAAGTTGATCGTCTTTTAGGGGCAGAGAACAGGACGATCAGTATTACTATAATTTTTAAATAAAATCAAGAAAATTAAAAAAAAAAATTTTGTTCCGAAAATACTTTTAATAATTACACTTTAAATTTTAAAAAAAAAGTTTCTAATTTGAATAAAATTTTGCCGTTTAATTTTGAATTTCCACATTTACATGTTATCTTTAAAGTGGAATAACATATCGTAACTAAACTTTTAATACCATTTATTCTTTATTTTGTGTTAATATTATAATTCGCGACCGTCTAGTTTGCATGATATCAATTGGTTACCTACCCCTTTAAATTACGAAATAAATATACTTATATAACAAAAACTTTGATCTACATTGTAACGAACATCTACTTTAAATTACAATTATTTTTTTATTAATGTTTAAAATGTAATTTAAAATAACACTTTTAAAAAACGTAATGTAATAATATTTAAGCTTCATGCAAATTACTTTAACAAAAGAAAATGTACTTTCTTTTTTCCTACTTCTTTTTTTTTTTTTTTTTTTTTCAATGCTAAAAAGAACATCACAATGTAAAGGAAAAAGTGTTTCAAAAAACTTTTCACTGAAAATTTTAGCAAGAGAGAAGTATAAGAATAATAAAAAAAAAGGAGAGAGAAAAATGAAGATAAATGACACACTTGGAAAGAAAGAGTAAAAAAAAAAAGTATAAAGTTGATAAATTTATATATACATATAAAACACTTTTGTTTAAACTTTATTTATAATTTAAATTTATGATTTTGAAAAAAAAATATAAGTATATATATTTTTTTATTATTATATATTTTTGTTACTTTTACAATATAATTTTAGTGAATAATTGACCTATAATAAATTACATTTAAAATAATTTTTTTAATTAAAATTATTAATACTATTTCAAGAAGTTTGCGTTTAGTGCTTCGCGCAAAATAGAATTCAACCATGTATTTTCCGTTGAGTGCTGTAAGGGGATGACATTCAACACTTTCAACAGCTATTATTTGAAATTTGAAAGTTAACCGTTTTCTACATTTGATGATCTTATATTCAAAGTTAAAATTAAATAGAGTTGCTAAAGGCATAGACCACATAAAACAACACGTTCTTTTTTATACAGTAATTAAACACAAAATGGTTTATCTACAAAACTGACGACAATTTTTACCAGAATGTAAATATGGCCCCACTGGAGAGCGTTAAAATATTGTAAAGTATGATATCTATTCCTGATTTTGACTTCAGAAACAGACAAACATATGTATATGAAATGTTGTACGGGTTGCATATATCGAAAATATCTGATCACTGTTAAGGAGTGTTACGACGCTACAGTTGGGTTTTGTGAAAAACTAATTTAATGTCCCTCAAGTGTTTTTGATATAAATGCTAATATGTTTTATTTATTTTTGTTACAATCAGTGGCATAAAAGCATGATCACGTCATCAAGTTTATGCCTTTCAGTGATTTTAGTAAAAAGTATTTTAATTTCAGAGCCTATATTTTGATAAGGAAAGAAAAACTATATTGAAAATAACTTAGGAGTTTCTGAGCTCAACATTTAAAAAGTTGTAGTTGTTAATGGAGGATATAGGTGAGGCGTGTGAGAAGAGATTATGATCTACAAATTTTTTATTTTCTTTAGTATTGCAGAACCAATGTTGATTTTTTTTTTTTTTTTTTTTTTTTGCACCGAGATCGAAAATAGTTAAAGAGAGATACTATAGAAAATGTTTTACGTTTTCTTACGCCACATTAATGAAAAATCTCTCAATGATAACTCATGAGAAGACTATTATATTATTATATCTTGTCCCTTTAGCCATCCTATACCTTATTCATGACGTCATGAATACCTAAAGTTGCCTTCTTTACTGTGTTTTTTAACCCCAGTTCGTGAGGGATATAATATGTTTATGATTGATGGTGCTATCTCATTAATTTTACGAGTGTCATTTATTTATTTTTAATGCCAGTAAACCTTAAAGAATTCATAATCACTGATAACTTCCATCCGGTTAAATTTTTATCATATTGGGAGTAGCCTTTTTTAAAAATATCACTGGAAAAAAAAAAAAAAAAAAAAAAAAAAAGCAATTTCTCTGCTTTTGCCATGGTAACATTTCTAGTATTTTTTTTTAACCTTTTAATTTTGCAAGGAAAATGACGGTATAGCTATATAACACCAAATCCAGTATACAGCAATAAAGAGAAAAAAAAATGGGAGTTATATTTTGGAAGTTAATCATTAGCGTATATCACGTTATAAATAAATGTATAATATAATAAAAATCTCATCATATTTCATTTAATTTTATAAGGAATATCCTTTTTATAAAATAAAATTCACACGAAAAAAAAAATCATAAATAAAGCTAGTGCTTCTCTTTATTATTTTTTTTCTCACATTATTTTTCTTTTTCATTTGATTCATATGATAAAAAAATATAATATACATTGCTATTTTTTTATGTCTTTCATTTTGTTAATATTATTCATTGTTTTTGTTTAAAAACATTTATTTTAAAGTCAATTTTTTTATAATTGATGAAAAGAGTGAAAAAGGAAATGACTTAAAACACTTCAAAATGTGTCCTTAATTTAAAAATTTTTAGCTTAAGTTTTTTGTTTTCTGTATATTTTTTAAGGTGTTTCCCTTAATAACAAAAGAAAAGAAAAAGAAGATATAATAAAGGATATGATATTAGTATTTGTGAGCCTCTTTTTACGCCTGCGATTGGCTACCGTGTTACGCCGATAGCTTCTATTAAAATATTATTATAATGTGACAGGTTTTATTAAGGTAGTAAGGTACCGACCTTATATCTAAAAAACTAGAACGTGTTTTGGGTCTACATTTAGTGTCATTGTGTAGCTAAGGATCACACCTAGCCGTGATAAAAATTTCAAGATGTTTGACCGTCCCGAAAAAAAGAAAAAAAATATTGAAATTAGCTTATGGGCTTAAAATTAAAAAAAAAAAAAAAAAAAAAAAAAAAAAAAAAAAAAAAATTAATTTGCACGGCGGTGACCCTCCAAAATTTTTATATATTTGAAATTGTCTCAAGCTGAAGTATCATTGTGCAAAATTTTAGATTTTTTTTGACGAGAAAAGTTTGAGTCTAATGGCCGACGTCGGACCCCTACTCCCTATTATTTATGTTAGTAACAGCGGCAAAAATTGACATCAAGTAAAAATATAAAACAATATTTCCATATTTTATAATATTAACATAATATAAAATCAACAATTCACGACTCTCATTTTAAAGTTTTTTTTTTTTTTTTTTTTTTTTTTTTTTTTTTTTTTTTGCCATATTGTTGCAATCTTATTGTTAGTGACAAAATTATTACATGATTTCTTTCGGAAAAAACAAACTTAATTACTGATTACTATAATGATGAAGCAATAAAATAAGTCTTGTAAAAATCTTGAATAGTATATTTTTACTAACAAAGAGATGCAGATTTTTGTGTAATGATATTTTGTCAATTATGTTATAAAATATTTATTTATTTCATAATAGTATTATTTTACAATAAATATATTAAAACAAACTGTGCAGTGCATAATAAAAATTTTCTTTGCAATGAAACCTGTAAGAGTTCAATTTAATAAGAGTAAACATAAATTTGAACTTTCTTTCAAAATTTCATAATATTTTAAGAAATTTTTTACTTTAGAATTGTAGAAAATATTAAATTATTAAAAAACATTAACATTAAAATAGTTTTTTGACACTTTTCAATTAATATTAGCAGAACATAACATTGCAATAGTTGTTTGTATTCGTATAAGCAAAATAGAACACTTTTATATGATATTGTTAGCAACAATCTTATAAATATTTAAGACTATATTTATTAATGTAAAAATACGTTTTAAAATATGTATAAAAAAGCATATTAATTTTTTTAAATTTAAAATATTAAAAAAATATATATATATATATTTTATATAAAAAATAATAAAATAATTTATTTTTATGAAAAATTATTTTTAAATATTTAAATATATATTAAATAAAAAAAAATAAAGAACTACTCACCATAAGTTAATAAATATTTAAGTTTTAATCCAAGATTAATTAAACACTAAATCGACACATAAATCATATAATATTTATAATATACTTTCACTTATAATTTTTTTGTCTTATAAAACTTAACGTAGTAAAATTTTTATATAATACGAAAACACGTAACAGCTATATGAACTTGTCACTTTGAAAGTTACTATGCTACTGTGTTATAAAACGAAAGAGAAGCTACAAGCGAGTGAGCTTCATTGCGTTAGCGATATTTCTATCTCGCAGAAAGCGGGGAAATAGGGGAAATGAAATAACAATAGGAAAAGAGGGGAAGAATATTATTATTATTATTTGTAACAAAGATGGTTATATTATTAATTATTATACTATTGTTAAATAAGATTAAGAGCGTTGAAAGAATGTTTTAAATATGTACAATTTTTTAAAAGTTATTTAATAATAATTAGATAAAAGTTATTGTAATTTTTAACAAATTTTTTACAATAGAACTTTTTTTTTTAAATTAGTAAATGTTTCAATTAGATCAAGATAATTATATTAATAATTTATGTTAATGAGGAATGATTTTTGGGACAGTATTTGAACACATTTTGTAGAAAGAGTAGAACTATTAGATTCTATTGAAGTGAATATTTACCATTATTGATTATTATTAATTTTAACGTGCGAATTTTTAAATTTGCGTAACTTTTAAAATTCGCGCGTTAAAATTTGCAGAAGACGATCGAACTCCGCAGCAAATTTAAAAAAAAAACAAGTAAAGGAAAATGACGTCACAATGTTTTTTTGGGGCGGGTTCATAATTTTTTATTAATGAATTAATTACTAAAATGTAATTAATAAAGGTAAATATTGACTTCAATAGAATCTACTAGTTATACTCTTTCTAAAAATGTGCTCAAATACTGTCCCAAAAATCATTAGCTTTCCTCATTATATAGAATATAACTAAACGCAGTTTATGGAGTATGGACAGTACAGTTCATTGGTTTCAAAATGAGAATAAATTATTTTACCAAATATGCCGCTCCATCAATGAAGTGGCTGGAAGGTAATTGTCACAACAACAGCAAGGTGTATCTACTGCTGCATTTCTCTGCCTTCTTATATCACTCGTATGTGCGAACACCAAAATATACTTTCCATATGACCAACCGTCTGTCTGGTGCACGCTCGTGCACACCTTTGCTATCTCTCTCTTATCCTTTCTCGTGAAATATATCATGTAATGACAGCAGAGAGAGAAAAATGAAAATGATAGTTTGCTGTCTAGTTTGGTTTTGCATAATACTCACACAGGAAGTGAGATAGTAGCAGAGAAAGAGAGGTGCACCAGACGGCTGGTCAAACAAGCAAGGAAATTTTGGTGCTCACACATACGAGTCATATAAGAAAACGGAGAAATGCAGCAGTAGGCACACCTTGATTTTGTTGTGACAAAAATTAAAATTACCTTTCAACCTCTTCATTGGAGTGGCATATATTCGGCAAAATCTTTTATGCTCATTTTAAAACCAACGTACAGTACTGGACATGTATGTACTCTACTGTTGCATTGTTGTGTTGTGATGCAAGGTCAGAGTGCATCGCGGCAAGCCAAGCTGCCTGCTTTCCTCCTTGCCTGCCTATCTGGTGCTCGCCACACGTTCAGGTGAACGAAGAAAAAAACACCACACTCTTAGCTTGTTCTGTAAAGTAAAGTGAATCTCAACAACAGTGATTGGCTGACCAACAAAATACGACACATTCATTGGTTGATCTTGTTTTTTGAGCTAACAAAATTGACAAAAATTGAGTCACATGAAGAGCATGGAACTTTTTTGTGTGGAGTTTCTTTCATTCTTATCAAGTTCAAAGTTCTAAACGAAGAAATAACAATGATCGACCATATGTATAAACGTAGTAAACAGGTAACGAAGTCATAATCAGCTGTTATAACAAAGGAACATATCGACACAAAAGTTGCGCCGGAAGTCTAACTTTGCAGAACGAGCTATATTGGTCACTTAAACCACTTGTTTTCTTTGTGACAAATATTTATTCTCTCTTCTTTTAGTTGGTGTTGGGAGCGAAGCCACCCACCACCCACTCTCGTATGTTTATATGCGGTTTTCCGTTTATATGAAAAAACAAACATACAAACGCTGTAACTATTTTATTTCTGAAATTGATAGTTCCATGGAAACCACAAACCACGCACAGGTCGGCATTCACCATGGCAGTCTAAGGAAACCGTGAAAACACTAGGCATGCCATTACATCACAATGATATTGCACCTTCATGGAATGTATTTTAAACATAGCTCGTGCAACGTTTTGTACTCCCAGTTCACGTACGTAGATTTTGTGCAAATCTGTGCTCGATAAGAATCATTGTTTTACGAGTCAACTACTGCCTTCACCATTTAGCAATACTATAGCTATAGATAGATTGAATATCTATATAATAAATAATTATTATTTATTTTATTTTGTAATAATATTAAAAATATATTCAATAAATTTAATGATGATTGATTATGAATATCATATACGAGTAGTTGTAATTCTAAATACTGAACATTATCAATTTTCGTGATGACAGAACGAATGAAATCTGTATATCAGTATCAGTATATTCAGTATTATGAAATTGAAGCAGCTTATATTTTATTTACAAACAAAAGTAAACATCTTCAAGTTAAAAAAATAGAGAAAAATATTTTATTTCAAGTTGACATTTACGAACGTTGCTTTTACAGGGAAAAGTTTTTTTTTTATATATAGTATTTTAGAAATCTTATGAAATGACTTTCAAAACGTATAAAAAATGCAATCATATATTACACCTTAAATTTTATAGTTCTCCTCATTTTTCGTGTTTATAAATTAGTAAAATGTATTGACTAATTTTTTTTAAGGAATCACTTTATAATATTTTATTTTTGGAGTTCAAAATTACGCATTTGTAGAAGGTTTTCTATACATATTAGGCAGGCACTATATGTATATAAAATATTACAAATTTCAAACAAAATGAACGATCTGCGTTTGGCGCTTCTACGCGTTTTAACATGAGAACTACAGTCCGTGCCACATAAGAATGCGACCAAAAAGAGAGCACCAAAAAACTCTCCATTTAGTTAACATTACCCCACCTCCTAACAACCTTGAGTCCTTGAGCGTCTATTGGCTCCTAGCTCGATTTCGATTAATCGCAAACATCTTTAGGTGGCGCAGACTGTAGATGGGGGAACTTGGAATTTGTAAAGTGTAGAACGGTCATTTTTCATAAAAGTTGTAAAATAATAATAATTATTATTATTATAATTATTATTATTCTCACCTTCACCTTGAATCAAGTAGGATTCCGGTGTTGGTGTTACAGAAGAAGAAAGAAAAGAACCCATAATAATAAAAATAATAATAATAATAATGTAGTTCGTTCACTTCGACGGGTAAGCATCGATATGTTTTCTAAGTGTATATAACATTTATTTTTAAAGGAAAATCTGTATAAAATAGAGCACTATATAAACTTCATCAATGAAACGAACTTTAGAAGAGCTACAGAGAGAAAGATAGAGTTATCGTTTATATAAGAAATCAATATCGACATCATCTGTTCAAGTTTTATATAGCTCATCTCTCTCTCTCTCTCTCTCTCTCTCTCTCTCTCTCTCTCTCTCTCTCTCTCTCTCTCTCTCTCTCTCTGCAACCCTTAAAGCTAATTGCTTTCATAGCCGTCAGCAAAAATTACAATTTTCCTAACGTTGTATTCTCTGCTCTTCACTGCTATGTATACATAGTATATAATATACATACATATATAAACTGATCCAAAGTATACTATGATATTTTATATTAAACTCAAGTAGTTTACTTTATACTTTAGATAATATTATAAAGTTCTCATAAATAAAGCAAAGGTAGTATGAATATCTTATTTTAATTTAGCATTTTCTTTAAATGCAATATTTTTTAATTGATTGTATCTCATAAATGAGGAATAGGGAGTTTAACGTTTTTTTTTTTTTTTTTTTTTTTTTTTGTGCAATAAAACTACAGTATTGTGTAAAAAATATAATATTAAAACTAAAAATATAAATAAATGAGCTTGATTTTTTTTAAATTAGACATTTTTCAATATAATATAATACAATAAGCTCTGAAAGTTATTATTATAATTATTATTATTCTATTTGTTGGTCACATCAGGTTCTGAAAGTTTTATCATAGGTTAACTGTTACTACGTATATTAACTTTCAAATGGCATAAGTTTGGAAGTTGTTTTCTGAATCAGATATGAATACAAAACCCTTATAATATGAAAATGGATTTATTTGTTCATACATTGTGTATTTATTTTCAAATCATCAGAATTCAAAGATAAAAATTTGCAGCTTCTTTAGTATAATTATAATTAATTATTATTTATAACGCATTTCATTTACGAGCGCTTACATTTAATATGTAACGAAATGACTATTATAACATCTTCATAAATTTACCGTTTTGATTATTTTGATAACAATATTTATTGTTGAAATTAGAACAATTTATATATTTTAATAATAATAATTATATTTTAAAATAATTTTTAATTTTTTTATCAAATTATTATAAATGTAAAATTAATTTTTTAAAACTATAATTTAATGTAAAATTATTTATTATAAAAATATAAAAATTAATTAAAATATTGTAAATTGCAATATCAACTTTAATAATTTGTCAACAATGGTATACAATGAAAAATAATTTCCCATCTTATAATAAGAAACTGATTAAAAAATTAAGTATAAACCAAGAGGAATAAACAAAATACATCTGCAAACAATTGGGACCTGACAACAACTGGGCCTAGATCATACTTTCTATTTTTGACTTTATAGCATTATTATAGAGGTGTTAAAAATTGATCCATTTTATACTCTTCTATAGGGTGGTTGCATTCATATAAAAGTCGACGCCATATGTGAGCACTATAGACAAGTTTAGAAAAATTACACGACATTTTGCTAGTTTTAAATTACTTTGCAATAATTTTAAGAGCATTGATGCTGATAAATAACAGGTTTAATTCTTTAGGTTTTCAAGTTTGTGAGAAAAATTATGATAATAAACAACAAATTTTCCAATAAAAATATATAGCAAAAAAATAATAATAATAATTTTAAAAAAATAGAAGAGAAGTTTGTCCTATTCTCAGCAAAGTTATTTATTTATCCAATATGACGTCAAAGTGCATTCAGTATGACGTCATACGCATACACCCTCAATAAACTTTTCGTAGAAAATGGTTGTTTCTTTAAGTAAATAATCTTTTACTGCTCTAAAGCAATGAACTGCGTGATAAGAGATATATTATTATATACCAATGATGTAATTATTGTACTGATAGCATAAATTGCGATAGATAGGACAAAACAAGGAAAGAATTAAACAAAATTCACGAACGTCAATAGATATCAAGATCAAAAGTATTGTTGTTGTTAGTTGTTATTATTTTTTTTAATCATTGTAATTGTTCTTGCCCTAATCCTTCATCGATCAATGAATGAATGAATGAATGAATGAATGAATGAATGAATGAATGAATGAATGAATGAATGAATGAATGAATGAATGAATGAATGAATGAATGAATGAATGAATGAATGAATCAACCAGCCAATCAATGAATCGTATCATTTAATGACTTCATAAAAATAACAAATCGGATTTATTTTCATCATCGATAAATATTAAGTGTTGTATCTAGTTGGCATGTATCTCAAAATCTAAAAAGAAAACTTCTAAACTTTATGATACCATTTGAAAGTTAATAGTAACAGATTTCAATGATCAAATTTTGAATTTTCAGAACCCGTGACCATCAGATAAGAGAGAAAATAATTATTTTAATTAACATGGGCTCTTATTGAAAAACAATAATAATCTAATATAGTAATATATAGTTAAATGACTCCACAAATTTTTAATCATTTGATTATATCTTATCCTAATGTATCACTGTTCCGTACTTTAATTTTTTTCTATTTTGACAATTTCTAAGTCACATCTAAAACAATGATTTAAGGGGGTAGGTGACCGACTGTTATCTCGCAAACTAGGATGGTTGCGAATAATAATAAATACCACAAAGTAAAGAAGAAATGTTACTTAAAAATTTAGTTTTGTCAAACATGTGAAAACACGATCAAAAATTTAAGTTATTACACTTTAAAGATAACATTTAAATGTTGAAATTTAAATTTGAGCGGGAAATTTTAGTCAAATTAGAAACTTTTTTACAATTAAAAATATAATTAAAAATTTTTTTGGTATAAAAAAATATATTTTAAATTTACTTTGTTTTATTTGAAAATTATAGTGTTTGTTTTATTGGAACTAAATCATGTACAAAAAATTATTGGGAAAATATAGTTTTTCTTTTAGCGATTTCCGGTCCAAGTCGGTCCCCCACCGCATTAACACCGTAATTACGAATTACGAATACTCATATCTTTTTAAATATAAAGATTTTGCTGCAAAGTACAAAATAAATTAGTGATAAATTACAATGTTTTAATATATCCTACACAGAATGATAGCAATATAATTTATACACAAATTTGTAAATATTTCTACTGTAAAGTGATTATAAACATTATAGTATGATTGCATTATATTATTAAAATTTAATTATAACTTTAAATAATAAATTTTAATTATAATATTATTTATTAAAATTATAAAAAATAAAAATTTTAAATATAATTTATATATTATGTTATGTATTTTATGTATTATTATAATAGCATTGTTCGTAAACCCTGTTCTCTTTGAACCAAAACATGCGTGTTTCATTTGAATAACCAAAGTTGATCGTCATTTTAGTTTAGCAGAGAACAAGGTTTACGAACAAACCTCATGGATTTCATAAAATAAAAATATATTTTTTGTTGCTAACAAGATTATAGTTAATTATTTATATTCATATTAAATTAAAGTTATAAAAAGTGAAGTTATTAATTTATTTATTTGTATTGGTTAATTTCTATTTGTATATAGAATATATTATATTTTATCTGAAGCTCATCAGTTTACCGCGCGGGGTTCCCAAATTTAATATTACGCTTATGGGGAATAACACATTTTTTGGCAATTTTTGAAAAATCTACAACACAGATTCCGAAGATATTTAAATGAGAAATACTAGACAATAGACATAATTTTACGTGTTTTATTCCATATTAAATATTTTAGAATTTATATATCGATATTTGCCAAAATTTTAATGAAAATTGATGAGAAGTCCTGATAACTATAATATATTTCCAATCTCAGTTAAATCTGGTATGGTACAAATTTCGGAAAGCAAATAAGTAATTGACTAATTGTACTATAATTATTGAAGGCAGCAAAATAATTTATACACAAATCCATAAATATTAATACACAAAATACAATTATAATATAAAACGAAATATGCTTACATCATATTAAAAAAAAAAAAAAAAAAACTTTCATATCAAAAAACAATAAATTAAAATTTAAATATTATTGTTCAAAAGTAATATTAATAACAAAAAAATTTAAATTACAATATCTTTGTATTACTACATGAAATTAATAAAATAATATTTCTTGGTGCAAATAAGATATATTCATATTCATACTGCAATGACGCTATATTGTGTATAGTTAATATTATATCTCTTTTTTTTTATATGCATAATTTCTATATGAAAATAGAATAGCGTAAATTTTGTAAAATGAAAATCGATGATAAGTGTTTTATATTCGATATAAATAATTGTTTGTATAATATATATGACAGAAGCCAAAAAATATAAAATAAAAAACCATAACATACTTTACAAATAGTAAGTAATATATTATATACAAAATCAGAATATTTCATAATCAACAAACTTTAGAATTGTTCAAAATACAAATTAATGTGTTAAAATAATTAAATTATTTTATTCGATTGATAGTAAGGGTTTATAGGGTTTATATTTATATAGGTTGTATGCGCATGACGTCATACTGAATGCGCTTCGACACCATACTGGAGTAATGGATAACATTGCTCAAAATAGGATAAAAATTATATTTGGGTATTTTCTTTTCAAATTTATTATAATTATTTAATTAAATTTTTCTTGCATTTAAAAACCTATCAAAAAAATATTTCAAAACCTATCATGTACTGTAGCGATATATAATATAGTTTGTTCTGTAACCTATAGTGAATCTCATTAACAGTGTTTGGCTGACCAACAAAATAAAACAATTTCATTCGTTGATCGTGTTTTTTGAGCCAATAAAATTGAGTCACATGGAACTTTTTTAAGGGTTGTCTTTAGTTGGCTTGTATCTCAAAATCTAAAAAGAAAACCTCCTAATTTTTTAATGTCACCTCAAACTTAATGATAACAGCTACCCATGATAAAATTTTCAATACCCGTGACCATCAGATAAGAGAGAAAATAATTTCTGAAATTTACTCAAATTAACATGGCCTCGTATAGGACGAAAACTTCAAAATATCATAATTCAAAATCTAGCATGGTGGCCCCCCAAAATTTTTACTTTTTTGAAGTTACCTTAACCTAATGTATCACCATGCAAATTTTCAGATTTTTTCTTCTTTACGACTTTTTAGTCAAATCCAGTAGTAGCTGATTTCCCGCCTTAAGTGAAGTTTCAATCGATTTTATCATGTCCAAAGTTCTAAACGAAGAAATAACAATGATCAACCACTAACAATGGAAATTTTTCAAAGCTGGCTCCAGAATTATATGTGTAGCAATGATCAACCATATATAAAAACGTAGTAAACAGATAATGATGTAATGACCAGATGTTTTTAACAAAGGAAAAAAAAATTTACAAGGCTACAGGCTCTAAAATTGTGTGTAGTTTATTGGATGAAACTACATTCGTTCAGACTCAGACTGATGGCATTTTGTTTTTGGATTAATAATTTATCATATTACGTATGTGATCCACACACAATCCTGTTTCAAATTATTGAATTTGTTCATAGGATTATCAAAATGACGTATAAGTAATATATTTTATATTAACTAAAAAAATAACTAGGTTTAATTTATAAACTTTTAAATTAATATTAAATAAAAATATATTAAATTTTAAATTTTGAAATAAATTAATTAAGTAAATTGTAACTACAAAAAAAAATTATTTAAAAATTTATTTAATATTTTAAATATACTAAAAACATAATGTAAAATGCATATAAAATATATAATATATTTCAGCAAGTACAATGTTACAGTTTTATGATTTTTATTTATTTTATAATAAATTAAATTTATTGCTGATTATATATAATCTATGTAAATATGTAAATATATACGACTATATTATATTGAAATAAAATAATAATGTTCTTTTTCAACAAATGAGTAGTTTAAAACGTACCATGTATGCAGTGGCGGCCCGTCAAATTGGGCGCCCGGGGGATAAGCTCGCGGTGCGCCCCCATACCCATAGAAATAGCATATAATCAGGTGGATGGGGCGAAGCCCCTATTGCGCCGCAGGCGCGAAATTTTTGGGGGCCACGCCCCTTTTTGGCATAAAATGCAAAATTAGTATACCTAAAAGAATTTGCAATTACTATTCAAGTACTTCAAATTTAATATTTTTGTCACCATTTGAGTATAAAATCGAAGAAAAATGTTGATATTTTTTTATTCAATATAAGAACATGATTCTAGATTGCTTTTTAAAAATTTCTTTATGCCATATATATTAAGTAAGCATGTACAGCTCTGGCCAAAAGTTCCCGAACGATTTGCATAGGCAACCCGCAACCACACTATGTTATCTTTATGAGAAAACGCAGCAGCAGCCGCTGCCCTGTTCGGGAACTTTTGGCCAGAGGTGTACGTACTTTAAGGTAGGATTGTATTTTTGTTTTCTGTATTAAGTATAGAGTGTGCTGTACCCAAAATTGAAAAAAAAAAAAACAAAACAAAAAAAAAACACTGCATGTTGTTACAACAGAGTGTGAAAGTGTCGTAAAATGCACCAACCACCCCCAATGCTAATGAATCTATATTTGAGCACTTGAACCCCGATTTTGACCCATGCTTTGAAATTTTTTTTTTTAATGCGATATGCAATAATTTTTATCTCGATAAAAAAAATATAAAAATCTCGTAATAATCGTTTTTAAACTCAAATTCAATAAAAGTTGACCTGTATATTTTAGAACACGCTAAAGAATTTTTTGTTCAGAAGTTGTTCAAGTAAAATTTTGCACACAAAGAGCTTTACGTTTTATATAATACATAATACTAAATTTGCGGAATAAAAGATTTTATTATAGCTGAAACTTTTAAGTTACTTTACTAACTCCACAAATAATTATTTGTGGAGGATAGAAAACTGTTCCTGCTTGGTTAATTAAAATAATAATAATAATAAAATAATAATAATAAATAAAAATTATATCAAAAATTGAATTTTTAAATCATTTTCATTTTACATAAAATTAATTGCATTACTATTTTACAGATTGTGCATTATCAAGCTTCAATTTCATATGTTTGTGTCTTTTAGATTATATTATTGTAGTTTTTATACTAAATTATTAGGCACTAGTTTCTCTCGCCGTGCGCCCTTTTTAGTCCGGCGCCCTTTTTACCCCGGCGCCCGGGGGAAATGTCCCCTCATCCCCCTCTATTGGGCCGCCACTGCATGTATGTATACTGTACAAGATATAATAAATATAATCATGCGAAATGTGAGATTGTATATCATTGAAATTGGAATAAGGATATGAAAAAATCAAATAAATTTAACAGGAAATGAAATTATAATTAGGATAAATAAAATTATTTATAGTATTCATATACCAAAGGATATGAAAGCATCAGTTATTATATTAGATTACGAACAATTTTAAGTTTCATTTTCTAAACTATACGATAATATTGTATTACATTTAGAACTTTTTATCAATGATTAAAAAAGGATTCATTTATTATTGTTCTATAGTCGATAAATAAATCTGACACTGAAACAATTCTTTAATTGGAAAGAAAAAAGATTTATTTATTTTGATAGGCAATAAAATTGTGAGTGCTAAAATATAGAGATTGGAGGCTGGGAGGGAGAGAGAGAGGGAGAGAGAGAGGGAGAGAGAGAGGGAGAGGGAGAGAGAGAGAGAGAGAGAGAGAGAGAGAGAGAGAGAGAGAGAGAGAGAGAGAGAGAGAGAGAGAGAGAGAGAGAGAGAAATACAGAACCAATGACCAAGTAAATTCAATTTATACTTATAGCTTTTTTTATCAATCAATAACTTTCAATTCACACCGAAATGGAAAAGTTTTTATATATCAACTATATTTACTTTTCTATATATATATATATATATATATATATATATATATACAAGATGTAAGTTTCTTTTTTTTTTATATTATATTCTTCTCTAAATTTGATTTATAAGCTATTTTCTTTACAATATAGGTGATGGATGTCTCTCTCTGTCTCTCCCTCTGTCTCTATCTTTCTCTCTGTCTGTCTCTATGTCTCTATCTTTCTCTCTCTATCTTTCTCTCTGTCCCTCTCTGTCCCTCTCTGTCCCTCTCTGTCCCTCTCTGTCCCTCTATATGTCTCTATCTTTCTCTCTGTCTGTCTGTCTCTATCTTTCTCTCTGTCTCTCTCTATGTCACTATCTTTCTCTCTTTCTCTCTGTCTCTCTGTCTCTATCTTTCTCTCTGTCTCTCTCTATGTCTCTATCTTTCTCTCTGTCTCTATCTTTCTCTCTGTCTCTATCTTTCTCTCTGTCTCTCTCTCTCTCTCTATATATATGTCTCTATCTTTCTCTCGCTACGTCTGTAACTTTCTCTCTCTCTCTCTCTTTCTCTATGTCTCTCTGTCTATCTCTCTTATTATTCTTGTATCTCTAAACTTTATTGCCAGTAGAAAAAAGTCAACTTACAAACTGTCAACTATATAGCTGAGTTCATGACAAAAGTTACCTCATTTATATAACATTGTACAACGTAAAGTGGTTTTAAATAATGTAAGGTAGTGAAAATGTAATTTATGTATCTTTTAACTATTTTAATTCTTCATTTCTGCCTATTTTTAGCTTGTGCTGATAAGAAAATATGTTTATTATTAATAATTATTTTTTAACTTTTTTAATTTTACCGGATTTAGAGCTTGGTGATTCACTTAACTCGCACAACACGTTTCACGATGCATGTTTACATGCATTCCATGACGACGCACAGCATTCGAAAAGTGCATGATCGATGTGATTGCAACGGCCACCCTGACAAGACAAATTAGAAACTTTTCTAATATTAAAAATATACCTTTTTCGGAACATTTTTTTTCTTCTTTTTTAATTTACTGGATTTCATTTGAAAATTATCTAGATTATTTTGCTGTAAATAATGAATGTACAAAGAATTATTGTGAAAATATAGTTCCTCTTTTAATGATATCCGGTCCAAGGCGGTCACCCTCTTCATTTATGTTAATGTAATGCGCATACGTACTTTTATAGATTAAATATGAAGCGAATTTGAATCAAATTTATTAAATTATATGTTTTTATAAATAATTCTACAAAATATTCTATTTTTATATAATAAGTTGATGAAGAATAACTACTAATAAGTATAAGTCATAACACGAAAATAATAACATTTATGTGATACAAATATACTATAGTAATAAAATGATTAAATTATACTTGGTTAGCAAATCTGTACCCCAATGAATTTTATCTTCAAAGAACTTTTATATTACTTTTTTTTTTTTTAATTTTGTATTTTTTTTTTTTCTTTATTTCAAATTTAAGCTAATTAAAATGTATGACACAACACAAAAGATTTTATAGTAACAAATTCATCGTCCCAGATTAAAAAAGGATGCATAATTATTAATATTGTAGCAAAATAAGTTGTTGTTCGAGAAATTTATTATTTCATTACAATGATTTACTTTCAATGTTAAAGTAAAAATTCTTAAGGGTTGTATATTATAAATTGCTTGTATCTCAAAATCTAATAAGAAAACTTCAAAACTTTATGATGACATTTGAAAGTAAATATTAACAGCTAACTATATATGATAAAATTTTCAGAACCCTTGACAATCAAATAAGACAGAAAATAATTATTAAAATTAATATCTGGGTTTTTATAGAACTAAACATAAAATCACAATTTAGAATCCGCGTTTTTATTTATTATAATCATTATTTACAAGTTTCTAAAATATATCTGTGCAAAATTGCAGATATATATATATTTTTTTCACTTTCACACAAATCCCACACTAACGCATTTTTGTTCGCCTGCAACACGAACTGATCCAAAATTGAAGTTATAATTTATAATATTATACATTTAGTAAATAGTATTTGAAATATTAATATAAAATCTAAAAAACAAATAAATAAACAAAAATAATATTTAAATAAATAATAACAATTATAAAGTATTTTTAATATATTTTTTAAATAACCAAATATATATTAATAATATTTTATAATAAAAATGAAATAAAATAAAAAAATATTGATTAATAATACAAACTATAATACTCTTTCATTTTATTTTTACCTCTCTCTATAGTTGACATTCTCTCTCTCTTTCTCTCTCTCTCTCTTTACCAAGCTGTCACAAAGTTTCCACCCTCTGACAACCCCCACATCCCCACAACATGATAAATCTATCGCGGATAAAAATCTGCGCACGAAAAAGTAATTATAACTTGGACGATATCGACATGAACAAAAAATAGAGGGAAAAAAATGCAATTTCATTCAAGGAAAAAGAAAAATGAACAATATTTCTTTTATACGATTGAAATGTGTTTTTTGTGTGAATCGAAAATAAAATACAAATAAATATATTGTCAATTTTATTGAATTTAAAATTCATTTATACATTTTTTCCCCGATGGATAAGATTTTCATGAATGTTTTTTTCAATTTAAAAAAATGTGAGCAAAAGAAAAAAAAATTAAAAAATTAATCATGAATATTTAAATTTTTAAAAGTTATAATTTGACTATGGTTTATATGAATAAATAAACGATAATAGTATGGTATTAATTGAATTGTACTCTGTAATTTTTATAATTTTATTTTTTTAATATTATAGCATTTTTATAAATATGTGAAAAAATTTCAGTTTTACTAGAAAAAGTATAATTTTTTTTAATAATAATAAAATGGTTTAATCACGCATTATTTTTAGAATTTCTTTGATAATTTTTTTAAATATATATATTTATTTGTTTATTATATGTATTGAGAGTTATAATATATTATACACGCAGTAACATTAAAAATGTTATCAATGTCTGAGAGTAAATAAGTTAAATTGTAATTTGATTGCATTGTAAATTGCTGTTTTTTATAGATCGTTTATATTGCAGACAAAACTAAAATACGTAACAATTAAGCTGTAGCCCATTTTTAACTAAATTAATTCATTAGAAACTAATGGAGATTATTATCAGTGAAAAACAAATTCTTAAAGCCATAGATCACATAAAACAACATATGCTTTGCTTTGTAATGAATAAACATGAAATAGGATCTTCAAAACTATTGACAATTTTTACTAGAATGTTAATGTGGCCCTACGAGAGAGCGTGAAAATACTGTAAAGTATGCAATTTGGTGACGATTCATGTTTCTGACGTCATAAACATGCAAAAATTAGTATGAAAATGTTGTGCGGGTTGCATAAATCGATAAAGCATAAATTTCTGATCACTGCTATGGAGCTACAGTTGGGGTTTGAGACAAACTAACGTTATTTATGTAAGTCCCATCAAGTGTTTTGTGATATAAAGCCCATCCTATGCTGTACTATTATAAACGATTTTGATGAGAATCTTTTACTGCAGTAAGAAAGTATATATATAGAAATTAAAATGACGCATACTATAGTTACATGTATTAAACTAATAAAATAAAATTCTACATTTTTGTTTGTTTTTTTAATTTCACCATATAGTAAAAGAGAAAATAATGCTCTTACAAAAGATTTTTTGTTATATATCCAACATTGTGTGACAGTAGCACAATAAAATAAATATAAAAATAATTCAATATTATAGTTTGTCATAAAGTACCATATTGTAGTCACATTGGTAACTTGACAATTGTTCTATATATATTTTATTTCTCACTGATTTCCCATATGTATGTAATGTACCAAAATAAAACCTACTATATTGTACACACTTGAACATGAAAATCTTTTAAGTTTTTATACGGGAATAAAACAAATTATACGTAATAATTATGATAGTTGATTTTCAGCATAATTTCTTTAATGGAGCTTATCGGTTTAGAGCGCAGGGAAAGCTATAAGGACCTCCTAATTTAAAGGAATAGACCAGAGAAAAACATATCATAAAACACTTGATAGGACTTACATAAATAACTTTAGTTTGTCTCAATACCCAACTGTAGCTCCATAGCAGTGATCAGAAAATTTGATTTATGCAACCCGCACAACTTTTTCATACTAATTGTTGCATGTTTATGACGTCATAAACATGAATAGTTACGGAAATTGCATACTTTACAGTTTACAGTATTTTCACGCTCTCTCGTGGGGCTACATTAACATTCTGGTAAAAATTGTCAACTGTTTTAAAGATCCCATTTCATGTTTATTCATTAAAAGCACATGCTGTTTTATGTGGTCTATGGCTTTAACATTACGCTTAGGAGAAAAAACGATTCTCTCTCTCTCTCTCTATCTCTCTCTCTATCTCTCTGATACACTCGCTATACTAAAGATATTTTCACACATTCATGATTTTTGCTAAATACCAAATTGCATAACAAAATTCTTCCTGTATTTAAATACAATGTCAGATTTTTCTATTATGCAATATAAAAAAATCAAGAAAATGTGAGAACAACTATAGAGGATTAGATCGGAAATCGAGATTATATAATGAATGAATTAATCACAACAATACTATTTTAATTGTTCCCATTTTTTTTATTAGACTCATATTGTTTACTCAATGCTTGTTTAAATGGAAGAACAAGTTTGATTATTAAGTTTCTAACAATGAAACAATATTTAAAGCAAGTCATCATCAATTAACGTAAATTAAAGTTGAAAGAAAAGAAAAAAAAAAGTTCAATAGAGATTTACCTTTAAAAGTTTTTTTTTTTTTTTTTTTTTTTTTTTTTTACACATCAATAATTTAGAATAATACTGTATAACTTTTGCTATAAATTTGAACAGGAAAAATAGTTTAACATAGTAATTATATTTGTTACGGACATAACCAAGTTATTATGCAGTATAGCAGAAATTATGTTGTAAGATCAATATGTTGGTAAAAGGATGAAGAAGCATAATAACTCAAGTATACGTACAAGGGTTTATTTAGTGAAAAAATAAACTCTTTTAAGGTGTTTGCATTTATATAAAAGTTGAAGCCTTATATGAGCACTAAATATCATGAACCGGTATTATAAAATTATACACAATATTTTACAAGTTTAAATAGCAATATTTTTGAGAGCAGCATTAAAGTAATATACTATGGGGTAAATAACATGCCTTCTTCAAAGTTAGATATTGGTATGAGTCCGCATATATGCATTTATTACGTCTCTTAACTCTTTCCTAGCCCCGTAAAGTTGCGATAATCCTGAAAAGTAGGCAACCCGTGCCGTGGCTTACTATTGTTGTTTCTATCTCTGAGTGAACGCACAACAATAGAAAGCTACGGTGCAGGTTGCCTACTTTACAGAATTATCGCTAGTTTACGGGGCTACGTAAGAGTTAAGGGACGTAATAAATGCATATATGGGGACTTCATACCAATATCTAACTTTGAAGAAGGCATGTTATTTACCCCATCACTTTAATACTTTTAACTGTAAAAATTAAATTGTCAAGTAGCAAAAAATAATAATAACAATAATAATTTTCCAAAAAGAAAATAGTCAGAAACCATACTTTTATCCCCTATATCTGCTGAGCATTTCTCCAGTATGACGTCAAAGCGCATTCAGTATGACGTCATGCGCATACACCCTATATAATATAAAAATATAAAAGTCTGATAATATAGAAAATTTTAAATATAACAAAATAAAGATTTAAGTATGAAATAGTGTACATACATAGGTGTATGGAGAGTTGAAATACGGCACTACAAAAACTTTATTACCCCATGAACTATATATTTTATTGTCTCATGAAAATTTATCATCCTCGCACATACATATTATACGAGATATAAAATACGTTAACATAGTAAAAAAAATACCTAAAAAAAATATAAAAGAGCTTTATTAAGCTCTATTAAAACAAAGTATAATTTTTTATTGCAATGTTCTAAAGGGCTTCGTTTTTTATAATTAATTTTATAACTTTTTCAGGATAAATATGTAATTTTAAAATAAGTTATTTTATAGGGTGTATGCGGATGACGTCATATTTATTGCGATTGGAGGCCATACTGGAGTAGTGAATAACAATGCTCAGCATAGGATAAACTTTGTTTAAGCCAATTTTCTATGGAAAATTGGTTAATTTTTTGAGCTATTGTTATTTTTCTCACATACTTAAGATACTAATTCAACATTATTAACATCAATGCTCTCAAAAATATTGCATAGGGGTTTTAAACTGGCAACATGAGTTATTTTCCTATGCTGCCTATGTTATTGCGTTATCCAACATGGCGTCGACTTTAACATGAATGCATAAACACTTTGCATGAAGAAGTGCAAGAATGTGCTTTGACGCCATACTGGAGTATAATGAATAGCACTGCTCAGCATAGGAAATACGGCGTTTTTTTTTTTTTTTTTTCTTCTTCTTTGGGAAATCTAGGTTTGATTTTTGGCTATTATTAATTTTCTCACATTCTTGAGATACGAATTCAACCTTTTAACATAATGGAACAATGCTCTCAAAAATATTGCTTAGTATTTTTAGAACTGGCAAAATGTGTTAATCACTAATCGACCCATGTATTGAGTGATCCAACATGGCATTGATTTTTATATGAATGCATAGACCCTATAGGGTGTATGCACTCATGTTAAAGTTGACGCCATATTGGATCACTCGCAATAACATGGGCCTCATAGAAAAATGACTCATTTTGGCAGCTTAAAAATGCTAAGCAATATTTTTGAGATCATTCATGCTGATAATAGATTGAACCAAAAAACAACTGATTTCCCAAAGAAAATTGCCTAAAAATGAAGTCCTATGCTGAGCAATGTTATAAAATAGCCCAGTATGGCGTCGAAGCGCATTAACTATGACGTTGTGTGCATATACACCCTGTAGTTTAAATCTTCTAAAATAATTCATTTTTACTAAGAAGGTAAGATTAGTCTTTTTTTTTTTTTTTTTTTCAGCCGCTCAATTTTTTCAGTCGCATGTTCAAGTTTTAACACGTCTAATTATTCTACAGATTAAAATAGATCAAAGAATCAAATTAACAATTAACTTGGCAACCAAAATATTTATTAAATAATTTTAATTATAATATTTATATAAAAATATTAAAAAAATACAAAAAATTTAAAAATATAAAAATTAATATTTGCAGAATATAATATAAATACTTCAATAATAAAAAATTCAATATTATTCTACTAATTTTTTTATAAAGCACAAATATACTGAGATATATGGTATTATATATTATATTGCTATATAGATTTCAGAATCAAATACCATCTCTTATGATTTTTATTCAATTGAATAAAGAAGCAAAAATATATATATATTGTATAATATATAAAACGTTCAAGAGACATCAGAAGAAAAAAAAATCATATTCAATAAGGTCTATATTGTAACTTTAACTTAATATAAATATAGACTTTATTGACATGTATATTTAAATATTGATTAAATTATATATATTTGATTTTAAAGCACATCTGTATTATATAATATAATATAAAAAAATAGACATTGACTTTTTTTTTTTTTTTTTTTTTTTTTTACTTTGTAAAATATATTTTTATCTCTATATAATATATTATCTCTCTTATTGAATATTCAGACTCTTTCAATATTCAACGTTTTTATATTTGATTTGTAATTGAAGAACAGTATGAGATTTTTTTTATTCTTATTGTTTCAGAATTATCAATCACGTTCGTTTTATTATCACTAGAAATGTAATTTTTAGCAATAAAAGTGCTTATTCAGATTTTTTTTTTTATCATAAGGGTTGTATTCAGATAGCTTATACCTCAAAATCTTAACGGGAAACATTAAAACTTTATGATGTCATTTGAAAGTTAATAATAACAGCTACTTATGGTGAAATTTTCAGAATCCGTGACCGTCAGATAAGAGAGAAAATCATTATTGAAATTAACATGGGTTCTTATGGGACTAAAACTTTAAAAAGAAAGAACGTATCATGATGCACTTATTTCTTAGGAGGTAGGCCAGGACAAATCCTTTCTTAAGAGGGGTTAAAATGATCTGTGGCTTACCAAACCACAGGCTCCAGCCTTTAACACCACACTCCTCTGGACTCCTAATACCAGACCTGTGCAGCTAAAAAAAAAAAAAAAAAAAAATCATAATTTAAAATCTTCAAAGTCACCCCAACCCACACCTTAACCTCATTAACTTCCGGTTTTTCATCCGTCAAGTACCAAAACACCTGCTTTTACGGACCTAACTCAGCATATTTTTATTTTTTAATTTTTAATTTTTTATTTTTTGTTACATTGTTGAAAATATTTTATCTTAATGTATCACTGTGCAAAATTTCAGTTCTTTATTATTATTATTATTTTTGTTTTTATAACATTTTATTCAAATCTCGCATTAATTGATTTCTCGCCTTAAAGGTTTTTCTTCTCTCTCTTTTTTTTTAATTGTTTAATTTGATTTGTTATAGAAGAATATCATTAGAATTTTTTCCTTTTGTTTTCAATTTATATTATAATCAAGTTCTTTTTTATTACAAGAAAAAGTAATTATAATCAATTATAATCAGACATTATTGTCAATTTTCTTTTTTTATTTTTAAATGATTTAATAAAAATTTAACTAAGTGTTCAATTCTTTAATACATTTAAAAGTAGATTTTTCTTTTATTGAGAATCGAGCACAAATGACACATTTTGAATAATGTTATTACTTTATTTTTCTACTTATTATTTTTTACGATCCATGCAGTATTTCCCCCTTACATTTTGCTTCTCTGTGCAATATTTTCAATGCGCAATAAATTTAAATATATAATAATATTTATAACGTATTTTTATTAGACTAAATCATTCAGTCAATTTAACCCAATTATTTAACAGTACAGTAAGTTACAATTATTTTTTTTATGTAATTTATTGCATGCTTCCTTACATTTTAATGCAATTGAATTCATTGGAAGTGCAATTATTGCTCTGTTCAAAACACGCAGTGTTCAACTTTTTTTTTTTTTTTTTTTTTTTTAATTTTGTTTACACACATATAGTTTAATTTAGATTATGCAATAATTTTGTTTGCACATATAAATGTGATGGCTTTAAATGAGAGTTACATTTAGGGCAGGAAATCAGGTACTATACGGGATTTGACTAAAAAGTTGTAAAGAAAGAAAAATCTGAAAATTTGCACAGTGATATATAATTTTAAAAAAGGTATCTTCAAAGAATTAAAAAAAAAAACAAAAAAACAAAAAAAAATTGGGGTCACCATGCTAGATAAATTATGATTTTTTTTTTTTTTTTTTTGAAATTGTATAGTCCCATAAGAGCCCATGTTAATTTTATTACTTATTTTCTCTCTTATCTGATGGTCATTAGTTCTAAAAATTTTATAATAGGTAGCTGTTACTGTTAACTTTCAAATGGCATCTTTCAAAGTTTTTTTGTTAGATTTTCAGATGCAAGCCATCTGAATACAACCCTTAATCAAATTTAATATACAGTAAACTAAAAATACTATACGTCGAGTAAACTTGGCTTTATACTGTATTAGGTGAGTTCATGAAATTGTATTGTGTTGAAATTCATGTTAACATTGACGCCATATTGACACTCGCAATAACATGTGGACAGCATAGGAAAATAACTAATTTTTCCAGTTTAAAAATACTTTTCAAGCAATATTTGTAAGATCAATGTTGTTTTTAATATAGGTTGAGCAAGTCTCTTTATATGAGAAAAATAATAATGACATTAAAGATAAACGATTTCACAAAGAAAACAACTAAAAACTACGTTTGTCCTATGCTGAGCAATGTTATTCATTACTCCAGTATGGCCTCCAAGTGCATTTAACATGACGTCATGCGCATACACCCGATATATTACCCATGGTGTATCCGCATGACGTCATAATAAATGCACTTCAACGCCATATTGAAGCAATGAATTCAATGCTCAGCATAGGACAAACGTAGTTTTTGTCTATGATTTTCTTTGACAAATTTGTTAATATTTTTGTTATTATTATTATCACATACTTCCGTTTACAGTATCAATGCTCTCAAAAATATTGCTAATTATTTTTTTAATTGGCAAAATCTGTCATTTTCCTATACTGGTCAATGTAATTTAGCGATTAAGTGTAAGTGTAGGTTTGCCATGTATATATAACATAACCTTCAACAGATGTAATTGTTTTTTATTGCAATTGATTGTAAGGAGATTGGAAATAAAGAAATGTTGAATTTGAATTTAGAGTCGGAACGCAAGTAAGTGATTATGATATTATTCAATAATGGGTTATTAACCTTTAAAAGTGAACTTGGAACATATAAGTTTTATAAACTAAAATTTATAATTAAAAAAAAAATTTATTTGTTATAATTATATTTTATTACTTAATTTATTTTTGCTATTATTTTTATTAAAAAAACTATTATTTATATATTGTAATATTAAAAATTATTATATATATATTTAATGTTCCACCATCAATACTTTGAATACTGAATTATTATGAAATAATAATCCTATCGCAAGCTCATTAATACGTAGTAGCAATACGTATATAGAAACTAAATGCATCCTAATGATTTAATAGTTTAATTGATAAGGCGAGAAATTTGCTGTTATGAGTTTATTGAAAAAGTTAACATTAATCAAATATCTGTAATTTTACAGTGTTACGATAGTTTAAGGGTTGTATTCAGATGGCTTGTATCTCAAAATTTAAAAAGAAAACTTTGAAACTTTATGATGCCATTTGAAAGTTAACAGTAACAGCTACCTATGATAAAATTTTCAGAACCTGTGAACATCAGATACGAGAGAAAATAATTATTGAAATGAACATGGGCTCTTATGGGATATATACTTCAAAAAATCATAATTTAAAATCTGCTCACCCCACAATTTTTTTTACATTTTTGAAGATATCTTATCCTAATGTATCACTGTACAAAATTTTAGATTTTTCTTTCTTTAAATTTTTTATATTCAATTCCCGCAGTACCTGATTTCCTGACTTAAGGTATATTTTTCAAATTGTAATTAATAGTAATATTAATTAATATAGAAATTATATATTATGTAAATAAAAAAAAAAAAAAATGCGAGGTCACTATGATAAATTTTAAGTTATAAGATTTTTAGAGCCCATACTAATTTCAATAATTATTTTCTCTCATATATCTGATGATATATGAGCTTATCTGATGTTATAGAGCTGTTAATATTATTGACTAGTAAAAGAAAAAATGTTTTTAGGCTGACTTTCAGCAATTTAGCTCACATCCGCTTCCGTTTCGACGTATTACGCATGCGCAGTAAGTAGAAACGGAAGCAGATGTGGCCAAAATCACTTATAATCAGCCTCATAACAGTTGTTTTTTATTAGTCAATTATAACTTTCAAATGGCATCATATAAAAGCTTTGCCTTTTTGTCTTTTTAGATTTTGAGACACAAACCATCTAAATACAACCCTTAATGCAAAATATTGACTTATTTAAGTGCACACGAAGAATATATTTGAATTAAGCAATAATTAAATGTTAATAATTGAAAGTTTTTGCATACTAGGGTGTATGCAAATGACGTCATATTTAATGCACTTGCAGGCCATACTGGAGTAATAAATAACATTGCTCAGCATAGCACAAACTTCGTTTTTAAATAATTCTTTAAGAAATTAGCTAATTTTTTGTTATTATTTTTCTCGCACTTAAGAGATTTACTCAATCTATTATTAACAGTATCAATGTTCTCATAAATATTGCTTATATCTAGAATTTTAAGTGGCAAAATGAGTTATTTTCCTATGCTGTCCATGATATTAAGTGATTCGTCAACTTTAACATGCATGCATACATCATATTAATTTAACTAAACTGACTATTTTGTTTAAAATAATATACAATTTAAAGTTTAAAGTTATTAAAAAATTTTTTCTTTTCTTTTTTTCTTTTTTTTTTAAATTAAAATTATGTGATTTTATTATTCTTATTTCAAAATTTACAATTTACTATAATAAAAAATATTATATAAATTTAACGCTGACCGTATATAACATATTATTAGGTATCTTAAAAAATGATATTTGGAAGAAATCTTCATATGGAAGGGAAGAATAAAGATTATACGATTTGATATACTGTACTTAATAGATGAAATTTTTAAAGAATGATCGAAAATAATGCAGTGTACTGTAACACCCAAATAAATTTAAGGGGTGCTGTTGATTGAAGCAACCCATTATAAAATTGTTATATTAATAACCATCAGGTAATGAAGAACATTTTAATCATAATATTAAAAGTAAAGTAATGAAAATTGAAAATGTTTTAGGACGTAGAACTCGCATTACACATTTGGAGAAATTCTAATCAATGCAAAAAAAAAAAAAAAGTTTAGCAAATTATTACTCACTTTCATCCTTCAACTAATTACCATATTACTAAATACTATCAAACTAAAATATGCATAAAAATTAAAGTGACAAAAAAAAACAAGATTTATAATAATTATATATTCAAGACTTCCATTCCCCCATACTTCCTGTGTATAAAATTTATATTTAAAATAATAATAATAATAATAAACATGTCAGTGGAACTTCTTATATAACTTACAAGGACACTTATTATTATTATTTTTTAATTGTTAACATTCCATTCTTACCAATTAACTGACTTAAAGAGCGTAAACTTGAACATAATTTTGTTTTCACTTGTCGTGGTATATACAATGAAAGTTTATTATTATTATATATTTTTTATCTTGAAACACAATGTCTAGGTGAAAATTTAATTGTGTAATCTTATCTTTTATAATATAGTACACTGAAAAAAAAAATGGTAACTTTTATTATAGTTTTAGGAAATTGAGTCCAAGTTAATGGAGGTAATCTGTTAAAAAAAATTGTAGTTTAAAACACGTAACAAGTATGTCTAGTATTTCTCATTTATATTTCTCCGGAATCGGTGTAGTAGTTTTCTCAAAAATCGCAAAAAAAAAAAAAAAAAAAAAAAAAAAAAGTATTTTTCCCCATTATAAACTGATTGACTAGTATAGGAACAACGGTTTTGAGGCCGATTATAAGCGATTTCGGTCACATCCGCTTCCGTTTCTCCTTACTACGCATGTGCAGTAAGTCGAAACGGAAGCGGATGTGAGCGAAATTGCTTATAGTCGGTCTCAAAACAGTTTTTCCTTTATTAGTCAATAAGCTCCATTGAAAATTAATTGACATTTTAGAAAATAGACACAAATATAAACTTTAAAATGCTCCTGCAAATAAAAAATAAATTACATAATTTATGCTGCATTGAACAATTAAAATTAAAATTTCTTTAAAGTAAGAATTTAGAATTTCAAGACAACACGAAATACCTTTTTTTTTTTTTTTTTTGCTTTCCATATTGTGTTATTATTCTACATCAATCCCATTCCCAGTCAAGATATTGTCTTATCGACAGGTAAGGACATTACAATTATTGAAAAAGCACACACAGGCTGGCCCAGGCCTAACAAGTACACAGCCCAGCATTCGCCATGACAGCCCAGAGAAACCGTGGCTAGTAATAGAAAATGTAAAGTAAGTTTATTACAAGTTTTCTCCCCCAGTTTATGAGGCTAAGAAAAATATTATAAAAAGTTAAAAGTCTCATCTAGTGATTTTTCAAAATGAAAAGTATTTTGTTTTAAAGATTTTCATAAAAGGCAAAATAATAGACGTTTTCTTAAACTTATACCATTTAAAGTCTACATCAAGTATAGATCTAAAACCCCGTAAAAAAAATACAAAAAAAAAAAAAAAAAAAAAAATGTAAGTGAAATTTTTAAAGTAAACCTTAATAAAAAATTTGTAAATATATCACTTAAAAAAAAAGTTTAAAATTAATATAGTCACATTCTATACTGTATACCACGCAGTAGCTCAATTTCATCTCCTCCCATTATTAACACAAATTAAAAGTACTATATTACACAACACAAAAGGGGCGTACTTTTCTTTCCTTCTACTATAATGACAATTGACAATTACCATATTTCTCTAAGTATAAATATGATTAACAACACTATAAATTAATATGCATTTAACATGATAACCTTGTCAATATACAATCAATGAAAAATACTGATGCGCTTGATTGATTGATTAACTGATTAGGAAGTAACGTCCGGGATGTCTGCATATTATCAAATATCCTCTCTTTTATATATATATACATCAGAATAATATTAACTATACCTGACAATGGTATATGTACACAGGAAATATTTTACTACTAGACAGCGAAAAAATAGTCTTTAGACTATATGTTTTTTTCTTTTGTTTTTTTAACGAATGAGGCCCCACACACGCCGCATTCAGTAACGTACATCCATTACATAAGTTCAACAGTATTTTCTAATTATAATGTATACATGAAGCTATATGCATGATCACATGCACATACCTACACATATATTTACATTGCCCTGGTCTGTCTCCATCTCCGTCTCCGTCTCCGTTTTTTTTTTTTTTTTTATTATTATTATTTTTTTAACATAATAATACTTTTATTTACATATTTAATAAATGCTTGTGTATAATTATGAGATGAGTAATAAAGAAACAACTGTTTTGAGGCCGACTATAGGGTCTATTCATTCATGTTAAAGTAGACACAATATTGGATAACTCAATAACATGGGTGGCATAGGAAAATAAATCATTTTGCCAGTTTAAAAACACTAAGGGCTGTAAGCTGCAACCTCTAGTTAAACCTTAGTTATCTTTTTTTAATTGTTGCAACAATCAAAATAACAAGTTAACTACGGTTTAACTAGTTAGTTAGCGTCGCAGCTTACGGGGGTAAATGAAACATTTTTGAGAGCATTGATGTTGTAAATATGTTAAAAAAAAGTCTCAAGTATGTGAGAAAAATAACAATAACAATAAAATCAACTGATTTCCCAAATAAAATTGGCTTAAATGATGCTTATCCTATGCTGAGCAATGTTATGCACTACTCCAGTATGGCTTCCAAGCGCATTAAATATGACGTCATCCGCATACACCCTATAAGCGATTTTGATCACATCCGCTTCCGTTTCAATGTTTTAACAAAGAATGCACACACAATATATAGGATTCATATTACAGTATTATTTTATAAGGTATCTAATGCTATATCAGTATTTTTTTTTTCCTGTGTATGTCATGGTATTGAGGTTATTAATAATAGTAATATAAAACTTATCAAAGTCAATAATATATTATTTCTAAAAACTATATTATTACATTTTTGTATCATTCAAATGTATACGTATGTATTAGTTTGTGCAACAAAAGAATGTATACACACAAATATAATATGAATATTGAGGCTTGTATCCTATCGTATAGAACGGAAATTATCTATGAGGCGCTTGGGTAAAATTTATACTAAAGTCCCTATATACCAAGTATTCTGATCTGACTGAATTATTTCTGTATTGTTGAAAACCTCACTAAAATAACATGCTTTTAAATGGCAATCGTGACCTATCAACATTGATTTTTTTTTTTTTTTAGAAATTTTTTATGGGATTGGAATACTTAGGAAATTCTAGGCTACTTTACTTTACACTATAGAGCACGCTGATGAGCTTCTGTATTATTGCCTTATTTTAAAAACCTTCCCTTAATAATTTAGTTAAATTTTACACCGCAATTAGATCCCCTAGATCGCAGTACTACTTATATATTACTGTACGTAATTTTGTATCCTTGCATTGTTGGGGCGTAAATTTGAATTCCATCAAGGAACATTTTTTTCAATAAGAGCTTCCAATCCTGTTTGTATATTCATGCAATAGAGTAGTTTTCTACCCTTTACAGACATTGTGTGATCATGGGGGTACGTTCATCAAAGCAATTTGGTCAGTAATTTTAGTGCTTAGAATTCATACCTATTATGTTTATAAAATATGGTATTTTAGGGTATTTAAAGAGCTTTAGGAATATCCTGTGTTTTGATGCGTTTTTTTTTTTTTTTTAAATTTACTGCATTAAGGTCGTAAATATTTTAAGTTTAAGTTTAACACAATTACGATAATTACGTGTCACGCTAATAGAACATGATATTTTTTTCTAAACTGATAATTCCTGAATCATAAATTAAATTTAATGAAACACCATATATATAAACAATGCGTTTATATCAGGTTTTTTAAGCATTAAAATTAAAAACATATATATTCTCTATGTATAAATCATGGTATAAATATGTTTGTATGATATTTGTGTAATTTTTTACCATCATTTCTAATGGAGGTTATCGGTTTAAAAAAATGCTTAAAAATGACTATGGCTTAAAACACGTAAAAGTATGTCTAGTATTTCTCATTTAAATTTCTCCAAAATCGGAGGAGTAGTTTTCTCAAAAATAGCAAAAAACGTGTTTTCCCCCATAAGCGTAATGTTAAATTAGGGGACCCTTAGCTTTCCCCGCATCACCCCGCGCGCTAAACCGATAACCTCCATTGTATTAACTGATACAATAACCTCAACCGATATGTATTGTTGTATATTGTGATTGTAGAATGAAAGAAATGAATAAATATATTTGAATTTCTTTTTTGAATTTTTTGAAATTTACATTTAATTTATCATTACTTGTGAGAGTCGTTAGTTTGCTCCTTTGAAGAGAATAACTTTTATTCATACTTTTTAGCAAAATAATATTAAATTATAGTTTTATAAATCACATTTAGTTTTCAAATTTAACCGTTAAGATATAATAATTAAAAAATTATGATTTTATAATTTTTAAATTTACATTTTTTTATGTAAAAAAATATTTAATAAAAAATTATTTTAAATATTATATTTATTTTATTATTTTTAAATTTTATGTATTAATTTATATATATTTATAATAAATTTTATTAAAAAACGATAATCGTATGATGTATTAAACTGAATGTTGGTACTGAACTATTGTTCCGTCTATCATGGAGTGATAATGACAATGTGTATGACGTTATTTATTAAAGTATATAATAATTAAAATGAATGATTAAGGGAGTAAACAGGGGACCGATGTCGGCCATTAGACTCAAACTTTTCTCATCAAAAAAATTTGAAATTTTGCACAATGATACTTCAGCTTGAGACAATTTCAAATATATAAAAATTTTGGGGGGTCACCGTGCAAATTAATTTTATAATTTTTTGAAATTTTAAGTCCATAAGGCCCAATGTTAATTTCAACAATTTGTTTCTTTTTTTCGGGACTGTCAAAAAATATCATGAAATTTTTATCACGGCTAGGTGTGACCCTTATAGCTACACAATGACACTAAATTTAGACCCAAAACACTTCTAGTTTTTTTTTTTTTTTTTTAGATATAAGGTCGGTACCCAACTCCCTTAAATATATTATACTATCTATGTTAATCATGATATGATGTAACTGTCGAAAAATGTTTTAAATATTTCGCATTTAAGAAAATATAGAATAATGAAAATTAAAAGAGATTCCATATTAACAATAAAAGTTTTTTCTAATTGGTATTTTGTTTATTATTTGATCAAAATAGCATGCATTCTTATGGAGCTCAACAATTCCAACAGAAAAAGCTTATTGTGAACAAGATATTAAATACACACCTTTTATAGATAAATTAGAACACATTCAGACTTATAAAAATATTTAAAACGTAAATAAAAAAAAAAGTATTTAAAAACACTTGGATTTATTATTTTTATAAAAGTAATTGCTATTTACTGCATATTAATTGCGTATATACTAATAACTAATAACTATGGTTAAAATAAGATTCTTCATCATGACGTCCTAAGTATAGGTAAACCTACGTCCCAACTATAGGTACTCTACTATCTTAAGAGTAATACAAGATGTTTTATAAATACGATTCATGAGAATGTGTGATAAGAATGCGCATAGTGATATTATACTTAGAAATTAAATGTGAATAAAATGCTTAATGCTGCATTAGCAAGTTTATATATTCCATTACTTCTCTCCAACTATCATATTTTTATTATCATATTATTAATCTAAACTTACTTCAAGTAATGCAACAGATAACGTTTTTTTTTTTTTTTTTTTTTTTTTTTTTTTTTTTTTTTTTTAATTTACTGCATTAAGATCGTAAAGTAAATATTTTAATAAGTTTTGACACAATTACAATAATTATGTGTCACGCTAATATAACATGATATATTTTCTAAACTAATAATTTCTGAATCATAAATTAAATGTAATGAAAGACCATAATATCTATAAACAATGCGTTTATATCAGATTTTTTAAGAATTAAAATTAAAAATATGTATTATCTATGTATAAATATGTTTGTATTATATTTGTGTACTTTTTGACTCTCATTTCTAATTGTATTAACTAATATAATAACCCTAAGCCGATATGCATTGTTGTATATTGTGATTGTATAGGATGAAACAAATGAATAAATAGATTTTAAATTTTTGAATTTTTTGAAATTAATATTGATCATTACTTGTGAGAGTCGTTGTTTGCTCCTTTAAACAGAAGAATAAATTTTGTTCATACAATTTTTACATATTATGTTAAACTATAGTTTTATAAATCAAATTTATAAATCAATTTTTTTTTAATAATTATAATAATTAATTATAATAATTTATTTATAATTTATTATTAAATATTATTATTATTATATATATATTTTTTTTACGTAAAAAAATATTTATTAAATAATTATTTTAACTATTATATTTATTTTTTTATATTAATTATATATTAATTTATATATAATTAATATTATTATTATAAATACTGCTAAAACTAATAAAATTATTTTAAACGGTAATAAGCTTAATTTAATCAAATACTTCTATATCCTTATTTCATGATGTGACAATGACAATGTGTACGTTATCTTTAAGTATATAATAATGTCAAAATGAAGTATTAAATATTTATTTGTTATACTATCACTGTTATATCTTGTGTTACTATGTTTTAATTATTTCTCATCAAAGAAAATATTATAGATTAATATGGAAATTAAATGAGATTCTTTATTCACAATAAAAGTTTTTTTCTAATTGGACTTGTTTATTATTTGATCAAAATAACATGCATTCTTATGAGGCTCAACAATTCCAACAGCAAAAGCTTATTATGAACAAGATATTAAATACTCAACTTTTATGGATAAATTAGAACACATTCGGACTTATAAAAATATTTTTAAAGTAAACCGAAAAAAAAAAATTTTGGATTTATTATTTTTATAATAGTAATTGCTATTTACTGCATATTAATTGCGTATATACCAATAATTATGGTTAAAATAAGATTCTTCATCATGACGTCCTAAGTATAGGTAAAACTACGTCCCAACTATAGGTACTCTACTATCTTAAAAGTAATACAAGATGTTTTATAAACATGATTCATAAGAATGCGTGATAAGAATACGCATAGTGATAATAGTTAGAAATTAAATGCGAATACAATGCTTAATGCTTCATTAGCAAGTTTATATATTCATCCATTACATCTCTCCAACTATCATATTATCATATTAGTATTATCATATTATTAATGTAAACTTACTTCAGGGAATGCAACACAGTAGATGATACAGTAGTCCATCTCCTATACTGAGAATGTCAGATCAATGCGCGCCATAATTCCGACTGGGTGAAGCGGGCTGAACTACACGCGTAACGTTACTTCAGTTACTTTTAGTTCAGTCCGCTTCACCCAGTCGGAATTATGGCGCTTTTTTTGATCTGACATTCTCAGTATAGGAGATGGACTACTGTATCATCTACTGTGGGAATGCAACAAGATAAAGCTTTTTTTTTTTTTTTTTTAATTATTATTATTATTTTTTAACTCAATGCTGCAAGTTAATTACATAAAGTTATTGTAGTATACATGGTATTTCGTCAAAATGCAATAGGATAAAGACACAATGAATTCTTTTACTTTTTTCCCCCCATCTTCTTGAGACAGAGTGATAGGTGACAGGAAAAAAGTAAAAAGAAGTACCTGTGATTTCCAATCCATAAACATTATGGGAATATATTATTATAATAACTACTGCTCCGAGCCCCAATATATTTATTTAACTTTGTTTCAATCAGTGGAATAAATATATTATTACGTAAAACGTAACACATATAGCTTTTTATAATTAAAATACATAATTATAACATAACGAATAAACGTACATCAACTAAATTTTAAATCTTTTTGAAATGGCTTCCATTCAGCACTTTTTTTTTCGTTTTTTTTTCTTTCGTAATTTAAGCATATATATATTTTTATTATTATTTTCACCACTGCTATAACTAAATCTAATTGTTCTATTTTCTTGTCAACTATATTTTTTTTTTGTCTTTCTTTAAATTCCTATGGTAAATAAAAATAATTATAGATGATATTATTTCTAATAATAAAATTATAACAATTCAATAACTGCAATATTTTTCAATATAACAAAATACAAAGTATGTTATTTACGAAAGTAAAAATCTATAATTATATATAACATCAACTAAATTTTGAACTATACAGCATCACTATATTATTGAATTACCGCGAAGTAAAATTTAAAGTAAGAAAAAACAAAAAAAATAGTCAATTAACAAGAAATTTAATTAAAAAGTTTTGTCTTTACAAGGAAAACTTAAATTGCTTTAATAATATTGTTGACTTTATGAGTTTTTGTTATTTTATACTTACATATTTGTCCCAGGGCATTTTCTAACTTAGTTATAATATTAATTACTTAATTTTATAAATATACTTTATAGAGAGAGAGAGAGAGAGAGAGAGAGAGAGAGAGAGAGAGAGAGAGAGAGAGAGAGAGAGAGAGAGAGAGAGAGAGAGACAGAGAGACAGAGAGACAGAGAGACAGAGAGAAAGAGAGAAAGAGAGAGAGACAGAGAGACAGAGACAGAGACAGAGACAGAGACAGAGACAGAGACAGAGACAGAGAGACAAGGAGACAGATAGACAGGGAGACAGAGAGAGTCACACACAGAGAGAGAGAGAGACAGACAGAGAGACTGAGACAGGGAGACAGAGAGACAGGGAGACAGAGAGACAGGGAGACAGAGAGACAGGGAGACAGAGAGACAGAGAGACAGAGACAAGGACAGAAACAGAGAGAAACAAAGAGAAACAGAGACAAGGACAGAGAGAGAGAGAGAGAGACAGAGAGAGAGAGAGAGAGAGAGAGAGAGAGAGAGAGAGACTTAGCTGATAAAGAAGGAAGGAAAATGACAATATTAGGAAGTTATCTTA
>OX439133.1:11330735-11390735 GCA_949318235.1 Ecdyonurus torrentis | reverse complement strand
AGAGAGAGAGAGAGAGAGTAATCTATAGCATGCACATGTGCATACTGCATATGATACATATTAATAAATTTAAAAAATTATATCTCTAAAAAACTGATTAAATATTATATTATAATAAGAGCTTAATTTTATTAACGTAGTTAGTGGGTGACCGACTTGGAGAGGAAATAATAAAAAAAGGACCTTTATTTTGGAAAAAAAAAAAATCTACGTTATATTCAGCGAAACATATACACTATAATTCTAAATAAATTTGAATGAATTAAAAAATTAAAAAAATATATAAATTTAAGTTTTAATATTATTTTTAACCTTAAACAAAAATGTCTAATTTGGCTTTAAAGTCGACGCTAAAATTTGTTATTTTAACCGTTACAAGTTAATGAAGTTATATTTAAAAGTGAAATATAACTTCAATATTTGATCATATTTTCATCTTTGACATAACTAAACTTTATAGTAACATTTCATCTTTACTTCATGTTACTTTTATATTTCACGACCGTTCAGTTTGTGAGATATCAGCCAGTCACTCCGTTAATTAAATTGATTTTCTCATATTCTGCAACACCGAGGTAAAGAAAAAAAAAGTTGCTATAGAGGAACAAATTCTTTTCTCGTAAAGAATGTCACGATAAAACCACACAAGACGTCTCATTAAGGAATACTCATCATGAGTATATTTATATGTATACACACACTTCTTACTAATTACCATCTCTAAGACTTTGTTTTTGTGTCAAGTATAGCTCTATATTTATAATATACAGTCCTTTCTCTCTCTCTCTCTCTCTCTCTCTCGCTATGCTGAGTCTGCGTCACTGTATAGTTATGGAATCTTATGTATAATTATATGATTTTTGTTATATACTTCACTAAATTTGTAGAATTATACGAGTAAAAAATAAAATAAACATAATAATAATAAGTTAAATTTAATTTTAAATTTTTAATTTAAATTTAATTTAACTTAAATTTTAATTTATTCATAAAATTAAAGCTGTAGCTTTTTTATTATTTTTTTTTTATTTTTTTTTAACTTTTGAATAATTTTATTATTGTTTTGAAATTTGAACCAAGAAGTGACAAAAAACACCCTTAGCAAATCCAGGTTGTTAAAAGTAGCACTATAATATTATATACAATTACTTAGAACATGATTTTTTATTTTTGTATACAAGAATATTATACAAACATTAACAAAATTTCTGCAAGTAAATCAATTAGTGGTAAAAAAAATATATTTATATAAGAAAAAATAAATATCTTTTGACAGAGCAAAAAAAAAAAAAAAAAAAAAATTAAAATTAAAGCAAATAAAAAAAAATAATAAAAAAAGAGACTAGGTCCTTTATATATGGATTTTTATTTTTCAAGATTATTAAAAATTTAAAAATATGGTAACTTTTGAAACTTTTTTTTTCTTCTCGTTTTTTCTTTTTAGATATTGTTGACCTGACTGATAAAAAGTTTTTTCAACTTCACATCTAATGAAATATTTAAATCTGTAAATAAACTTTAAGGTGTATGCGCATGACGTCTCCGAGTACAGTATGTCTGTTTGACAGTTTGACGCCATACTGAAGCAGTGAATAACATTGCTCAGCATAGGACAAACGTGGTTCTTGGATATTTTCTAATTCGAAAACTAGTTATTTTTTTCAGTTACTATTATTTTTCTCGCATACTTGAAAACCTAATTCAACCTGTTAACACAGTTAACAGCATCAATGATCTCAAAAATATTTTCCTATATATTTTAAAACTAGCAAAATGAGTCATTTTCCTCATAGACATGATATTCCTGTACCAACCGATGTTATTTAGTGCTCACATATGGCGTCGAATTTTATATGAATGCAAGTACCCTTTATAAATGATACCCACAGTATAATATTTTATTAATTTGATTGCAATTAAAAATATATTGTAGCAATCCGAGCCTATGGAATACAATATAGAACGCTTCTACTCATATTTAAGAGCCACCATATTGTTGGTCAGAAATACATAGGCCAGCATAGAAAAACATCGTTTTTATTTTTTTTAAATAGCAAACTAAGCTTCAAACCTCAATCTAAGCCTTATTTCTTGGTTCTAATAAGGTATTACGAGAAAAATGCTTACAGTCCAAATAAAATTTTATTTATGCGAAAAATGAGGGTAAAGGATGTTTCCCTATGCATAGCATTATAGGCACCATAAACATGGTGACAAAGCGCAAGGATGTGAAAGGGGTCGATCTATTATAGAAATACAAAGCTTAGGTATAGTATACAGACTTTGGTAGCAATCATCTCTCTGTCTCTGTCTCTGTCTCTGTCTCTGTCTCTGTCTCTGTCTCTGTCTCTGTCTCTGTCTCTGTCTGTCTCTGTCTCTGTCTCTCTCTGTCTCTGTCTCTCTCTCTGTCTCTGTCTCTGTCTTTCTGTCTCTGTCTTTCTGTCCCCGTCCCTGTCCCTGTCCCTGTCCCTGTCCCTGTCCCTGTCCCTGTCCCTGTCCCTGTCCCTGTCCCTGTCCCTGTCCCTGTCCCTGTCCCTGTCCCTGTCCCTGTCCCTGTCCCTGTCCCTGTCCCTGTCCCTGTCCCTGTCCCTGTCCCTGTCCCTGTCCCTGTCCCTGTCCCTGTCCCTGTCCCTGTCCCTGTCTCTGTCTCTCTAACTCTCTGTCTCTGTCTCTCTCTGTCTCTCTCTCTCTCTGTCTCTGTCTCTCTCTGTCTCTCTCTGTCTCTCTCTGTCTCTGTCTCTCTCTCTCTCTCTCTCTCTCTCTCTCTCTCTCTCTCTCTCTCTCTCTCTCTCTCTCTCTCTCTCTCTCTCTCTCTCTCTCTCTCTCTCTCTCTCTCTCTCTCTAACTCCCACACTTTTCTACTTACACTAATTATTTACCTTTATACCTACACATTCTACACATTTTTTTTGAACTTGAAAAGACTTTCTCTCTTTCTTTCATTCTGCTTTGATAATTTCTCAACGTAAAAAACAGAGATTTCTTTTCGCTCTCTCTTTTGAAGTTTTTTTCAAGAAGTTTTTTTTTTCTTCAATAATATAAAAGAAAGGGTTTCTTTTGATATAAAAAAAAGAGACTTCAAATCGATCAAATAACGTACATACATAGAAAAGAGAGAACGTGTGGGAGGAAGGTTGGAAAAAAAAAAAAAAAAAAAAAAAAGCACGGTGCTCAAATTTAAAAACTTACTGAAAAAAAAAGTTTTAAGAAGAGGATTTAGTCTACAGATACGTATACTAAAGACGTGAATTTTACTATACTGTGTTCACATGTACAGCTTATAACATAAAAATTTTCATTTTCGTATTATATAAAGTGTTCGTGCAAGGGAAAAATTACTATATATACAGTAGACCACTGCTATACTCATATTTTAAATCCGAATTTTGTTGGTCAGGAATACACAGGCAAGAGAAAAAACGTCATTTTTCTTATTATTTTCTTGTAAGAGCAAACTATGATTAAAATCTCAATCTAAGCCTTATTTCTAGGTCCTAATAACCTAGAAGAATATGAGAAAATGCGTTCAGTGGAAATAAACGTTTATTTTTACGAAAAAATGAGAGAAAATGACGTTTCCCCTATGCTAGTCAATGCATTAGGCACCACAAACATGGCGTCAAAGCGCAAGGATGTGAAAGGGGTATAAAATCGAGGTATTAATTGATTTTCTTAATTGCAAGAGGTAAATATTAACCTGGAAAAGGCCTATGTTACCTAATCTGCAGGTGAAATGTTACCTCTGATTGGGCAAAACACAAAAATTGTTTTAATAAAATGTTTAAAAACTAGTTGAATACAAAAGTTATCGGTTTCAAAAAATCTTAAAACACTTAAAAGTATGTCTGTAGTATTCTTAATTTAAATATAATTATCTGAAATTGGTGCATTAGTTTTCTCAAAAATCAGAAGAAGAAGAAGAAAAAAAAAAAAAAAAAAAAAAAAAGGGGGTTTCTCCCCATAAGCGTAATATTAAATTAGGGGACTCTTAGCTTTCCCCGCTTGCTCTACCGATAAGATCCATTATGTTGGGCTAAATAAAATGTTACTATTATCATCATACAATAGTTATTAGCGTTATTACCATTGATGAAATTTAAAACTTTTCTTCTGGATGTTTAAAATATGCCTATAGTATCCATCATTTAAATTTTCTCGAAAATCGGATGCAATTGCTTTCTTTTTCTTTTTTTTTTTTTTTTCTTCCACAGTTTCTTTCTATCAACACCTTTTTTAAGTGCGCTTCTAATTAATGTGACGTCACCATCAACCAAGATAGTCATCATTGGTCATCAAACATTTAAAATCGTTTATTCAGAACATTTTAAAATTAAAGTGACATAAGCATATTATAATAGAGTTGGATTTTTAGGTGAAAATGGTGGTTGCGCCTGCAAAAATAGTAAGTTATGTACCTGCATCACAACCTACTGTAAGTTTACATTAATATTATTTCTAAGCTTCTAGCAGTGAAGTACCAATTTTTTAGAAACACACACTAGATTGTGAAGCAAAAAGCCTAACTATCAAACTTGCAGACGTAATCGTAATTTTCACCAAAAAAAAAAAAAAAAAAAAAAAAAAAAATCCGACCTCTTCACATTACAAACCTTTTCTCTATCCCTATACTGATAAATAAATATTTTTCTTTGCTTTGTAAAATATTCTTAAGGGAGTAGGGGACCGACGTCGGCCATTAGACTCAAACTTTTCTCGTAAAAAAAATCTGAAATTTTGCACAATGATACTTCAGCTTGAAACAATTTCAAATATATAAAAATTTTAGAGGGTCACCGTGGAAATTAATTTTATATGGTTTTTTGAAAATTTAAGCTCATAAGGTCCAATGTTAATTTCAATTCTTTTTTTCGGGACGGTCAAACATCATGAAATTTTTATCACGGCTAGGTGTAACCCTTAGCTACACAATGAAACCAAATTCCGACCCAAAACACTTCTAGTTTTTGAGATATAAGGACGGTAACTTTCTCCCTTAATTCTAATGAAATTCTAATTTGCAGTTCCTAGTACATGTTGTTAAAAAAGTGTACATATCCACACATCATTCGAGGGCAATAAATGCACAATGAGAATTAGTCCATTAATGAATATTATCCAACATAAAGCGAAGTATTTTGTAATTTTTTATAAGTTTTTTTCTTAATTAAAATAAATAAAAATATATAAAATTGGTCTTGCTTTGTATTGAAGAAATAAATAATAATAATTATTTTTTAAAAGTATAATAAAAAATATTTTCACAAATTTAATAAAATGAATGAAATCATAATATAATTTAAATAAATTAAATTTAACTTCAAAATCATTTTAATACTCAACTCAATGTTTACTACGTATACAATTTTGTATGATACACCCTAGATGACAGCTAGTAAAGGTTGGAGAAAAACAGTTAATACACCACCTAAAGTTATATGCCTAAAACAAAATAATTTATATACAAATCTATAAAAAATATTACTATCCTAAGAAATAAAAATACATCATCAAAATTAAAATGAGTATCATATATTTCAATATTTTATAAAAGTGTCAATAACAAAATTAAAATATTATTTTAATAACATTATAAATATTAATAATAAAAAAGAAACTAAAAATTTATTAATATGTATTCATGAATTTTATGAAATAAAAAAATAAATAATAATTTACTGTTACAAATAAAAAAAAATTAAAAAAAAACATGAAGTTATATAGGATGGTTGCATTCATGTTAAAGTCAACACCATAAGTGAGTATAAATATTGGGCTGTATGGGAAAATGGCACATTTTGCTAGTTTATAAATACTTAAAGGAACAGACCAGAGAAAAACATAAGCATTTATATTACTAAACACTTGATGGGATTTATACATAAATTACTTTAGTTTGTCTCAAAACCCAACTGTAGCAGTGATCAGAAAATGCGATTTATGCAACCCGCACAACATTTTCATGCTAATTTTTGCATGTTTCTGACGTCATGAATATAAATTTTTACGCAAATCGCATACTTTACAGTATTTTCACGCTTTCTCGCGGGGCCACATTAACATTCTGGTAAAAATTGTCATCAGTTTTGAAGCTCCTATTTCGTGTTTATTCATTAAAAAGCACATGTTGTTTTATGTGGTCTATGGCTTTAAAGCAAATTTTTTTTTGAGAGAATGGATGCTATATATACAAGTTGAATTACGTTTTTAAGTACATGCGAAAAAAATAATATGACCCAAAAATTACTTATTTTCCAAAGAAAATATCGAAAACCCATGTTTGTCCTATGCTAAAAGCAATGTTATTCGTTGTTCAATTATGGTAACGAGGCGCATTTATTATGACGTCATGCGCACACACCCTTTAAGTATTATAGTTAAAATTGGGTATCTTTTGTATATATATAGTCAATTCAATATTGTATATTTCAATTCAATTTGGTTATTCGCATTTTAGATGCATTCTTTGAGTAAAGTCAGCATTATAATTAAATAGTATATTTTATGTAGTATGATGTAGTATTATAGTATATTATGTAGTATAATCTTAAGGGAGAATGGTACCGACCTATATCTCAAAAACTAGAAGTGTTTTGGGGCTAAATTTGGTGTCATTGTGTAGCTAAAGGTCACACCTAGCCGATTTCATGATGTTTGACCGTCCCGAAAAAAATTATTGAATTAACATTGAGCCTTATGGGCATAAAATTTCAAAAAATCATATAAAATTTATTTGTACGGTAACCCCCCAAAATTTTTATTTGAAATTGTCTCAAGCTGAAGTATCATTGAGCAAAATTTCAGATTTTTTTGACGAGAAAAGTTAATTGAGTCTAAAAAAGGGGCCGACGTCGGTATACCCTAATCTCTTAATAAATCATTTCAGTGTTCAATTCAAATTACAGCTTTGCATAACGATCATGTTGCACCAGCTACGAATCCAAAATCCAGTTAAATTAACTTTAATAACTTGATTGTAGCAAAATTATTTATATACAAATTTATAAAAAATATTACTATACTATAAAATAAAAATATATCATCAAAATTAACATGCGTATCATATATTTTATAATTTTATAAAAATATAAATTGCATAATTAAATTATATAATAATATACATTTTTTTAAAGTTACAAATAATAATAATAAAAAAAAAATACTAAAAATTATATTAATATGTATACATATGAACTTAAAGAAATAAAAATACAAATGATTTATTGTTATAAATAATAAGGAATACTCATGACTCATGAAGTTGCATTCATGTTAAAGTCAACGCCATAAGTGAATACTAAATAACATAGGTCAGTATGGGAAAATGATACATTTTGCCAGTTTAAAAATACTTAGCAATTTTTTTTTTGGAGAGAATTGATGCTATTAACAAGATGAATTAGGTTTTCAAGTATGTAAAAAAAATAATAATATTATGATACAAAAATTACTTATTATCCAAAGAAAATAGCGAAAACCCATACGTTTGTCTTATGTCTTATGTTAAGTAATGTTATTCGTTGCTCAATTATGGCATTGCAGCGCATTTATTATGACGTCATGCTCACACACCCTATATAAGTTATAGCTTAAATGGAGTATCTTTTGAGAAAGATCAAATCAAAATTGTAAGTTACTTTGGTTATCCACATTTTAGAATAATTTTTTTTTTGAGTAACGTCATTTAATTATAGTACCACAGAATATCAAAGAAAAAAAAATCATAAAAATCTACACTTAAATCTTTTATAATAAAATCACTAACTCATTTTCATCCTTAATTATAATTAACTTTCTGTGAAACGAATACATTAAATTTGTTTCATAGTTTCTTTATTTAATTTTTATGTTTTCTTAATTCAATTTTTTTCATTAACAATTAAACAATACGTTTATAAACCTATATAATTTTCTTATTGAATGAAACAGGCAAAAGACAAAATATCCCCTGCTATTTTTCTATAAATAAACTAATGCGAACGGAAACGTCTGTATATTCTATAGCAATATATTTTTATCACCACAACCTAGGAGTAGAGAGAAAGAGAGAGAGAGAGTAGAGTATAGAGAGAAAGAGAGAGAGAGAGAGAGAGAGAAAGAGAGAGAGAGTATAGAGAGAAAGAGAAAGAGAGACTGAGAGAGAGAGAGAGAGAGAGAGAGAGAGAGAGAGAGAGAGAGTGAGAGAGTAGAATATAGAGAAAGAGAGAAAGAGAGAAAGAGAGAAAGAGAGAGAGAGAGAGAGAGAGAGAGAGAGAGAGAGAGAGAGAGAGAAGCTCATATGCATTCCCCACATACATATGAAAATAGATTGATGTACTAGTTTTTAAAGTATGTAGTTGTTACTTCTAGTTACATGGGTACTCTATACATACTTCATCATATATCAAAAGTCACATAAGTTAAAGTATCTTTGATGTATTACTGTACTAGCTGTGGTGTGTACATAAACCTATTATTAGTTTTTACATTGTATTATAATATATAGAATAGAATTACAATTCACAACTTTTTTTATTAGAATTCCTTTGTTTCTATTTGTTAATTAATATAATTTTAGTTAATTTAATTTATCTAATTACTGGTTTAAATAAATGTTGTTTTTCTAAAATAAAATGAATTTGCTTACTAAGTTGGCAACAATGATAAAAATACTTATGCAAGTCGTGTATTAGACCTTTTTTTTCCTTCTTCTTATTTTTTGTACTCTTTGTAAAAGATTACTTTTATTTTAGTAATGGATCACTTTCAATAAACGAACTATTTAAAGTAAATTAAAACACGATTAATAGATTTATTACTTAATTTTGGAAAAAATCGTTGAACATGTTAAATACGTTACAATCATACGGATTGAAACATTTAAAAAACATTCATTTCAAGTGGCCAATTCAATTGTTTATTTAAGGGAGTAGAGTACCGACCTTATATCTCAAAAACTAGAACATGTTTTGGGTCTAAATTTGGTGTTATTGTGTAGCTAAGGGTCACACCTAGCCGTGATAAAAATTTCAAGATGTTTGACCATCCCAAAAAAAAGAAAAAACATTAAAATTAACATTGGGCCTTATGGGCTTAAAATTTCAAAAAATCATATAACATTGTTTTGCACGGTGACCCCCCCCCCCCCCCCAAAAAAAAATTTTTTTTTTAAATATTTGAAATTGTCTCAAACTGAAGTATCATTGTGCAAAATTTCAGATTTTTTTGACAAGAAAAGTTTGAGTCTAATGGCCGACGTCTGTCCCCTACTCCCTTAAGATTTTTTTGTAGCACATTTTGATTCATAACAAAAATTAATTAATAAATATTATACTCTCACTGGTCTTAAAATATCGAATAAATTGATTGAAAATTTGAGTGTTATTTATTTTAGTTTATTTATTTTTAATATCGCAGGACATAAATATATATAGGCTTATTATCACTTTGTTAATCACAGTTAGGTTAATCAAAAATAATAATAATCCTAATATATTTATCATTATTTATATCTCACTATTATCTTTTATCATATCATATATGATATCATTTATCAATTATCGTTATTATCTCTATAGCTTTATTTTATCTACTTTTTGTTTTTATCTTTTATAATATGCGGAGAAGTTTTTATCAATTTTTTTTAGAAAAATGTTTCCTATAGTTTGCTGGTTTAATTATATATGTGTGAGTTTATCATGTATAAAATGCTCTAACGTGTTTAAGCAAACAATTTTAAATATATCATCATTCTTTCCAGTTGATATTTAGAAAGCTATTAGTACCTCCAGAATTATTAACAAAAAAATTGACCCCCTTTAAATTTTGGAGACATTGCAAGAATAACTATTCACACATCTATAGTAAGTGCTGTATAGAATGTTAAATATATATCAGTTTATTATTTCTAATAATAAAAATAACTAAAATTTGCAATTACGTCATAAGTAAGTAATGCAAGATCTCAATTAGACCCAAAAATTTACAAAAATAAAAAAATAAAAAATTTAAAAAATCAAGAAAAGAATTGTTATTGTTATTATTTTTTTTAATTTGGGTGTATTGTTTTAATATAGATTATTTTGAAGCAGCATATCCATATGTATGGAAATATTTATTTTTAAGTTGCAACGAGAGGTATAATTAATTCGCATAGATAATTATAGCATAGAATATATTTTTATTATTATTTTTTTAATTTGGAAAAAAAAAAAAAAAATCCAAGAAAGTCATTCATTTATTTATTTATGAACTCATTTTTTTTTATTTGAACTTATTTTTAATTATATTGCATTTGCACCTATTTTAATATTGAAAACATATAGTCTGAGCATTCAAAAACATATATAATTTGCATTTGCATTGTACTATACTACTATACAATCAATCAATCCATCAATCAATCTCCAATAAAAATAATGCAATTATTAACTTTATTTCCCATTAGTAAATTAGTGTTCCGTGAAAACCAAACTAAAAAATAATAATAATAATAAAACTATAAAATAAAGAAGAAAAAAAAAAGTTGTTAATTATTTAGCAAATCAAATCGATCTCCAAAACATTTCAACAAATAAAATTAGCATGCAACGTGTATTTAACACTTATAGCAAAGTATAATATACATAACATACAGTACTGTACATATACTTGAGGTAAAACCCAGGGTATTTCCCAATGAGAGAAGAAAAATAAAAATATACACATGGTATTCAATGATGTCATCTTGAAATATATAAATTAAGAATATTTTAATTAAGTTTAGAGTTAATATAAATTAAAGTTTAAATCAACTTAATTTGAAAAAATAAAATCACTTTAAATTGTGTTAAATTTTTAACGTTAAAATTAAAAATAGAATATAAGATTCTATTGATATATTTAATTTAAAACTGTGAATAGTTTTAAACTAAATTTAAAGAAAGGATTCAGAAGTCAGATTTTTAATACTTGTTTCCGAGGTGATAATGTGTATGTAACCAATAATATTTGCGCTCCAAAAATAATATATATATATATATATATATATATATATATATATATATATATATATATATATATATATATATATATATATATATAAAATAATAAAGAGAGACAGAGGCTAAAGCCCTTAAATGTTCTAATTCTTAAGCATTGCGAGACGTCCCGTCTAGTCTTTAAAGCAACTTTTGAAAGATACAGAGAGAGACAGAGACAGAGACAGAGACAGAGACAGAGACAGAGACAGAGACAGAGACAGAGACAGAGACAGAGACAGAGACAGAGACAGAGACAGAGACAGAGACAGAGACAGAGACAGAGACAGAGACAGAGACAGAGACAGAGACAGAGACAGAGAGACAGAGACAGAGACAGAGACAGAGACAGAAAACAGCAGTCGGAAATTTAAATAAAACATGCATACTATATATTTTTTTTCTACACGTTGATGAAAACTGGTAAAAAAAATGTATTGAAATAAGCAATGTATTACAGGTGGTTTCGTTTGGTTCAAGGGAAAAAAGATACAATAAAAAATCTATAACAACATTAAAATTTAACATACTTCTAGTTTTTTTTCCTTCTTATATAAATAAACGAAATTTTAAAAACACACTTAACCCTAAAAATAAATATACATCAGTCGTTTATTTGACTTTATTAGACCGCGGGATAAGCGAGCCTCACGAGGATATCGAGGGATAAATAAATATGACGTAGTTCATATTTAGCAATTGCAATTTACAGATTGTACCTTATTATTATTACTATAGTATTTTTTTTTTCTGTGTAGAAGCTAAGTAATACAAGACAGAAGAATTCAAAACTTGATTATGCACTCAAAAATGTGATATAATATAAAATGAGACGAGTAGACTACATTATTTCATAATACACGTAAAAATATAATATGATTTAAGAGCGTAGGTGATCGACAGCAGATATCTCGCAAACTAAACGGTCGCGATTTATTACACACACTAAATAAATAAGAAATTATACGTCAAACATCAATGATTAAATATTTAAAGATAACATGTAATTGTGGGAATTCAAATTTTAGTCAAATTAGAAACTTTTTTAAAACTAAAAATATTACTAAAACTTTTTTTCGGATTTTTTTTTTTTTTTTTTAAATTTACTCGATTTTATTTGAAAATTATAGTGTTTGTTTTGTTAGAAATAAAAAGTGTACAAAATATTATTGTAAAAATATAGTTCTTCTTTTAGCAATTTCCGGTCCAAGTTGGTCACGTATATACGTTAATGTGTATAATTATAATTACTATAGTAATAGTGTCATTAATATTATCATTTGTGGCAAAAACCTAAATTATGCATTTAATGGAGGTTATCGGTTTAAAAAAATGCTTAAAAATGACTATGGCTTAAAACACGTAAAAGTATGTCTAGTATTTCTCATTGAAATTTCTCCAAAATCGGTGGGGTAGTTTTCTCAAAAATCGAAAAAAACGTGTTTTCCCCCATAAGCGTAATGTTAAATTAGGGGTTCCTTAGCTTTCCCCGCGTCTCCCCGCGCGCTAAACCGATAACCTCCATTGTGTTATGAATGTTGGATAAAAGAAATTAATAAAAAAAATTTTATTTTTTTTTTAGTATTTTTTTCCTGTGTAGTTAGCAATAGTAATACAAGACAGAAGAATTCAAAACTTGATTATGCACTCAAAAATGTGATATAATATAAAAAATGAGATATAGTATATTATTTCATGCATATACACAAAAATATAATGTGATTTAATGTATAAATTATTATTACTAGTATTTTTTGTATATTTAGCATTTATTTAGTAATAGAAGCATTAAGAATTCAAAAACTTGATTATGCACTTAAAAATGTGATATAATCATATATATATATAATATTATAAAATGAGACATGTATATTATTTCATATATATATATAAGCAAAAATATAATATGATATAATGTATAATTTCTTGTAAGCTTGGTAAAAAGGAAGAAAATGTTATATTATTACATGTATATATAAACAAAAATATTCCCACACTTGAATACAGTAGCATGGGAAACTATACACATTTTGTGATGTTATGTTATATAATTTACTTTATATATATAGTAATTTAGCTTTTCTTTATACGCTTCATAGAATAACATGTACATTACGTATATATATAGAGTGTGTACACGGTGAAAAATATATACACTATAGTGTAATATTAGCTTAAAGGCATAGACCAGAAGATATCATTAAGCATTTATATCACAAAACACTGTGACTTACATAAATAACTTTTGTTTGTCTGAAAACCCAACTGTAGCTCCGTAGCAGTGATTAGAAAATTTCAATTTATGCAACACGCACACGATTTTTTTTACTATTTTTTTTTTCATGTTTCTGACGTCAGAAACATGATGCAAATTGCATATTTTACAGTATTTTCACGCTCTCTCGTGGGGCTACATTAACATTCTGGTAAAAATTGTCATCAGTTTTAATCATATTGTAACAGTTTTTCGAAATATAAGTGATAAATGTGAAAGTGAAAAATTATTAAATAGCAAGAATAGAAGATTAAATAATGTGTGGTGTACTGATGAAATAAAATTTCTTATGAAAGATAGAGACAAATATTTTCAAAAATTTAAAAACTCATTACATATGCCTGAATATAGAATTAGATATAAAAAATTAAGAAACAAAATAAATTTTTTAATAAATAAAGAAAAAAATAATTATTATCATTCTAAACTTGTTGAAATTGCTGGTGATATAAGAAAATCTTGGTGTTTTATTAATCAAATATTAGGGAAAGAAAATCTTAATATTGATAATATTATTATTAAATATATGTCTGATGTAAGTTCTATCAAAGATATTGCTAATAATTTTGTAAATCATTTTGTAAATTCAATTGAAGATGTAAAGATTAATTGTAATTTAATATTAAGTGAAAATTCGCTTAAATTTAATAGTAATTTACAATCAATGTATCTACCAAAATTAAATGAGAAACGAGCAGTTTATATTATTAATTTATTAAGTAAGAAAAAAGGACCAGGTCATGATAATATAGGTGTTCAGGATATTTTATTTGGTGGCGAATCATTAATTCAATATTTAATAAGATTAACAAATATGTGTATTGAAAGCTCAGTATATCCTGATAATCTAAAATTATCATTGATAAGGCCAATTTATAAAGGTGGGGATCATAAACTATATAATAATTTTAGACCAGTTGCTGTATCTGCTTTTGTTGATAAATTTATACAAAAACATATTGAATTATTATTGTCTGATTATTTAGAAGAATTCAATATTATAAATAAAAATCAATATGCCTATCAAAAAAAAAAGGGTACAGCAAAATGTCTATATGATGTTTCCAATTTTATAAATGAAGAATTAGAAAAAGGGCATCATGTTCTTTGTTTATTTGTTGATTATTCCAAAGCATTTGACACTATAGACCATGACTTATTGTTAAAAGATTTAGAAGAAATTGGAATACGAGGACCAACATTAATGTTAATTGCGAATATTATAAAAAATAGACAAGTTGCTGTCAAAATTAAAAATATTGTAAGTGAAATTAAAATAATAAAATGCGGTATAATACAAGGAGGGGTCTTAAGTGCTAAATTCTTTATAATTTATGTTAACAAAATTTTTAATTTACTAAAATATTGTAAAGCAAAAATGTTTGCCGATGATTTACTTATGATAGCGGCTCATAGTAACTTTGAAGTTGCAAATAAAATGTTACAAAATGATTTTGATTCAGTTTTGGAATGGTCGCATGATAGGAAAATATTAATTAATAGGAAAAAAACAAAAGTTATGCACATTTTTAATAAGTATAAATATACTATGCAAAATATTCAATTAAGAGCTCATACTAATAAGTGTTTACATAATTTTACTTTAAATTGTAATTGTGAGTTTGTAGAACAAGTAAATAATTATAATTACTTAGGAGCTATTATTGATCAAACATTTGATTGGGATTTGCATATTATGCAACTGTTAAATAAATTGAGATCTGCAATTTTTAAATTAAAAACAGTAAGATCATATGTGAATGAACAGACGATGAGACAATTATATTTTTCTTTTGTACATCCACATATATTATACGGTTTATTATCTTATGGTTGTACTAAATCAGGTAAATTATGGGAATTGAAAAAAATGCAAATAAGAATATTAAAAATTTTAAAAAAAGGAAATAAGCTAAAAAGTGATCTTGAATATTTTAAGTACTTTAAGATATTGCCAATAGAAGAAATGTTTAAATGTTCTTTTATTTGTGAAAATTATTTTGAAAATTCTCATGGTATACCGAGAACTCATATTTATAGTACCAGAACAGCAGTGACCAATCCTTTATTTGTACCAAAAATTGTAAATAGATTCACTGAAAGGACAAAAAAATTTTTACTTCCTAAATTATGGAATCAAATTCCATCAGAATTAAAAAGTTTTGCAAATAAAAATGAAACGAAATTTAATATGAAAAAATTCTTTCTTGATAATTTATAAAATGTTGAACAATTTTTTGCTGTTTGTATTGATTAATGATGATTAATTTTTGCTTCTTGTATTATAAAAATACTTCTCTTAAATGAAAAAAAATAAAAAAAAAAAAAAAAAAAAAAAAAAAAAAAAAATGTTTTTGTGTAAATACGTACTTTATTTGCTTTTGAAATATATATAATAAAAAATATGTATATGTAGTAATATAATATAATAAGACATGATTTGTGTAACAATAAATGAACCAACCGATAAGGCTATGCCTTGGTTGGACTTTGTATATTTGTGTGTTTGAAATAATAAAAAAAAAAAAAAAAAAAAAAAAAAAAGATTCCATTTCGTGTTTATTCATTAAAAAGCACATGTTGCTTTATGTGTCTAGGCATAGACCACACACAAAATAACTTTACAATGTAAGAAATTTTTATCTTAAAGTCATAGACCACATTAAATAACATGCTCTTTTAATGATTAAACATAAAATGGGATATACGAAACTTATGACAATTTTTAACAGATATGTAAATGTGGCTACACAACAAAGCGTGAAAAAACTTTACAGTATGCAATTTACGTGAATATTTCTGTTTATGACGTCAAAAAAAAAAAAAAGAAAATTAGTATTGCGGGTTGCATAAGTTGTAATTTTCTGATCACTGCTACGGCGCTACAATTTGGGTTTTGAGACAAAATAACGTTAGTTATGTAAGTTTCATCAAGTGCTATGTGTGATGTAAATACCTATGTTTTCTTCTTATCTATGCCTTTAAATATACTGAAAATCAACATTAATTTGGCTGTACTAGTTGATTTCTACTTTATTAATTATTTGAAATTGACCAATATAGTCATATGTATATGACGTCATAACTCCCCCAGGGCTCTGATTGGCTAGCACAAATTGCCACGAAAAACTTTTTAAAAACTATTGCGGCAATTTGTGACCCTAGGCTGTGACGTCATATACAGAAAATTCTATAAAATTCTATAAGAAATAATTACAAATAAATTAGAAATCAACGAGTCTAGAGAAATCAATGTTGATTTTCAAGTATTTCAAGATACAATCTTTCAATTAAAGAAGTTATTTTTGTACATGGTCTATGCCTTTAATGCAGCATTATATACATAAATAACATAATAACTTTTTGTTATAGCGATTATACTTCATAGTATAATTGTTAAAATGTTCAGCATAATTATCTTATTATGTTATTACAAAATCGTAACAATTAAGCTTTAAAATATATATATAGAAATTGTTCAATGCACTATAAATTACAAGTTTTTTTTCCCGTGTATGTATTGTATACTATTTTAATACTAACTTATATCTGCAGTATTTACTTTAAAAAAACATACACATTAAGCTATAGCGTATTTAACTAAAATATTAGAATTATATAAAATTAGTATTTTTAATTTATTTTTAAATATTATTTTTTATTTATATAATTATTTTCCTTCAATACTAACATAATTTTCATAGAATTAATCCAATTATGATATTGACTTCGAAAGTTTATCTCAAGAGTTTTAGCTCTTCTCTTGCACTATACAATTTCTCATCATTATAGAAATTGTGTTCCGGATTAACAAAAATGAAAAAAAAAAAAAAAAAAAAAAAATACATAGTTGAATAAATATTATGTTACATTTACTAAATTAATTTTGTATGAATGCTCGTATCTTTAAATTCAATATTTACCACTAATTACTTAAATTTATAATTCATTGGAATTTCAATGGTAAACCTATGGCAAAATCTATAGAACCCACGACTATATCACAAAAGGTAAAAAAAAAATATATATATATTGAATCAAGTGGGAGTAATGAAAAAAAAAATCATGGAGACCATTAAAATTTTAACATTTTTGATTTACGATATTAATTTCAAGATATATATTAAATTTTTCTGCTAGATTGAAGCAAAAGTACCGTAGTATCAACGTTTTTAGCTTTAATTTGTAAAATATTATATTAGAAATAATTTCTACCGACTATAACTTCTTCCGACTCGACTTCTTTCTCACTAACTGAACGGTCACAAAATAAAATCAACGTGAAGTAAAGTTGAAAATGTATAATTAAAAGTTATGTCAAAGACATGATAACACGATCAAGTATTTGATCTAATCCACTTTGAAAGAAATAGTCAGAAAAAAAAAAATATATGAATTCAAATTTTAGCTTCAACTTGTAAGTCAAATTAGGAACTTTTTGAAATTTAATAAACTAGTTAAGGATTGTATATAGATGGCTTGCATCTCAAAATCTAAAAAGAAAACGTTGAAACTTCATGGTGCCATTTAAAAGTTAACATTAACTACCTATGATACAAATTTTATAGCTCATGACCAGTCATGACCTTTAGATAAGAGAGAATATAATTAATGAAATTAACATGGGCTCTTATGGGACTAAAATTTCAAAAAAATCATAATTTAAAATCTAGCATGGTGACCCCACAAAATTTTTACATTTTTGAAGATACCATATCCTAATGTATCAGTATGCAAAAGTTCAGATTTTTTTTTTCTTTACAACTTTTTAGTCGAATCCCGTAGTACCTGATTTCCCGCCTTAAACATTTTTTAGAAAAAAAAAAAAAAAAAAAATGCTGGGAAGATATAATTGTAAAAATACAGTCTCTTACTTGACTAAGTCAGTCCCCATCTACATTAAATATATTCCTCAAAGTTAGTATAATTTGACTCGAGTATTGTTGCAAAAAAAAAAAAAAAAAAAAAAAAGATATTGAAGTGTATAATAATACCAACAAAAGACGTCCCATTGCTTTTCTTTACTTAAGCTTATCTTGCGATATTGTTAATACATGTAATGCACTTTTAAACAAAATTTTCTTTCCATTGTTTTTATTTTTTTTATACTCATTACACGATAAGCTAAAGACGTTTTCATTGTTTTTTTTATATGTTTTATTGTTTCTATCCAACTTTTTTTTTTAATGTCTGCTTGTTATAAGCGTTATAAAGCTATGACGATTTTCACTTTCAACCATTATTTAATTGTTAGATAAAAATAATATACCATACAATCTATTTAAAAAAAATGTCATAAAATGTTTTTTATTCCTTCATAAAATTAAAACATGCTGCAGACTTTTGTTCTATTATTAATTTATTAAGTAAGAAAAAAGGACCAGGTCATGATAATATAGGTGTTCAGGATATTTTATTTGGTGGCGAATCATTAATTCAATATTTAATAAGATTAACAAATATGTGTATTGAAAGCTCAGTATATCCTGATAATCTAAAATTATCATTGATAAGGCCAATTTATAAAGGTGGGGATCATAAACTATATAATAATTTTAGACCAGTTGCTGTATCTGCTTTTGTTGATAAATTTATACAAAAACATATTGAATTATTATTGTCTGATTATTTAGAAGAATTCAATATTATAAATAAAAATCAATATGCCTATCAAAAAAAAAAGGGTACAGCAAAATGTCTATATGATGTTTCCAATTTTATAAATGAAGAATTAGAAAAAGGGCATCATGTTCTTTGTTTATTTGTTGATTATTCCAAAGCATTTGACACTATAGACCATGACTTATTGTTAAAAGATTTAGAAGAAATTGGAATACGAGGACCAACATTAATGTTAATTGCGAATATTATAAAAAATAGACAAGTTGCTGTCAAAATTAAAAATATTGTAAGTGAAATTAAAATAATAAAATGCGGTATAATACAAGGAGGGGTCTTAAGTGCTAAATTCTTTATAATTTATGTTAACAAAATTTTTAATTTATTAAAATATTGTAAAGCAAAAATGTTTGCCGATGATTTACTTATGATAGCGGCTCATAGTAACTTTGAAGTTGCAAATAAAATGTTACAAAATGATTTTGATTCAGTTTTGGAATGGTCGCATGATAGGAAAATATTAATTAATAGGAAAAAAACAAAAGTTATGCACATTTTTAATAAGTATACATATACTATGCAAAATATTCAATTAAGAGCTCATACTAATAAGTGTTTACATAATTTTACTTTAAATTGTAATTGTGAGTTTGTAGAACAAGTAAATAATTATAATTACTTAGGAGCTATTATTGATCAAACATTTGATTGGGATTTGCATATTATGCAACTGTTAAATAAATTGAGATCTGCAATTTTTAAATTAAAAACAGTAAGATCATATGTGAATGAACAGACGATGAGACAATTATATTTTTCTTTTGTACATCCACATATATTATACGGTTTATTATCTTATGGTTGTACTAAATCAGGTAAATTATGGGAATTGAAAAAAATGCAAATAAGAATATTAAAAATTTTAAAAAAAGGAAATAAGCTAAAAAGTGATCTTGAATATTTTAAGTACTTTAAGATATTGCCAATAGAAGAAATGTTTAAATGTTCTTTTATTTGTGAAAATTATTTTGAAAATTCTCATGGTATACCGAGAACTCATATTTATAGTACCAGAACAGCAGTGACCAATCCTTTATTTGTACCAAGAATTGTAAATAGATTCACTGAAAGGACAAAAAAATTTTTACTTCCTAAATTATGGAATCAAATTCCATCAGAATTAAAAAGTTTTGCAAATAAAAATGAAACGAAATTTAATATGAAAAAATTCTTTCTTGATAATTTATAAAATGTTGAACAATTTTTTGCTGTTTGTATTGATTAATGATGATTAATTTTTGCTTCTTGTATTATAAAAATACTTCTCTTAAATGAAAAAAAAAAAAAAAAAAAAAAAAAAAAAAAAAAAAAATGTTTTTGTGTAAATACGTACTTTATTTGCTTTTGAAATATATATAATAAAAAATATGTATATGTAGTAATATAATATAATAAGACATGATTGTGTAACAATAAATGAACCAACCGATAAGGCTATGCCTTGGTTGGACTTTGTAAAAAAAAAAAAAAAAAAAAAAAAAAAAAAAAAAAAAAAAAAAAAAAAAAAAAAAATTATAAAAAAAAAAATTACTGATATTTATTAAAAATGCTGGATTATAAAATTACGGTCGATCCAGTCTCATTTTTTTTTTTTTTTTTTTTTAATTTGCTGAATTTTTGTTTTTAAACAAAAATGACCAAGACAAAATTGCTCATAACCTTTTTGAGTTGTAGTACGCTATAGGGTGTATCCGTATGACGTCATACTGAATGCGCTTCAACGCCATATTACATTAGTAAACAACATTGCTGAGCATGGGATAAACGTTTTTTTTTTTTAATGTTTTTTTTTTGTTAATGTTTTTTTTTTTTTTTTTTTTTTATTGATATACTTTCATAATATATATATTTCTTTACAAATTTTTCTTACATACTTGAGATACTAATTCAAACTTATTAAAAGCATCAATGTTCTCAAAAATATTGCTTTGTATTTTGAAACTAGCAAAATTAATCAATTTACCATACCGGTCCATGCTATAAGGCGATCCAACATTGCATCGACTTTAACATGTTTATAACTAAAGTCTTTCATTTTGAGCATCCCGTAATCTTTATTATTAATTTCGGGGCAGTCAAAATGTAAAAGAATACATTATGCTGAAACTCAAAAAGATATGATATAATACTTAGCCTTATTGGTCATTTTATATATATATATATATATATATATATATATATATATATATATATATATATATATATATATATATATATATATATATATATATATATATATATATATATATATATATATATATATATATATATAAACACTATAAACTCTGCAGATTTTGCTTTCAAAACACTGTATTTTGAAACTGGCTTGCCCCCTGTAGATAAAGTGTGTTACTGACATGGAGTTGCCATTAATCAAATATGAAACCTTATTTTTTTACAATAATTCTTTCAGCGTAATTTATATCCAGCAAAATAATAATAATAATAATAATAATAATAAAATGCGTTTTATAACTTATAATAAAATTTATTTTTCAACAAAAATATCGTTGGTTTAAAAATATAAGTAAATTCGGTTTTTGTGAGTTTGAAAATGATCATTTTTACTGTTGTAAATATAGTGACCATTTCAACAAAAATATAGAATAAAATAGTGCCATCTTATTGATTTCAAGCAAAAATTTAGTAATGTAACAATAAACGAAAGAATATGATCTGAAGGAGCAGTTAAATCTCATGTAAATTTATTATTTTACTGGCAGAATAGTTTGATTTTTTATAAAGTTGCTTAAAGGAATACACCAGAAGAAAACATAAGCATTTATGATACAAAACACTTGATGGGACTTACATAAATAACTTTAGTTTGTCTCAAAACTCAACTGTAGCTCCGTAGCAGTCATCAGAAATTTCAATTTATGTAACCCGCACAACATTTATACTAATTTTTGCATGTTTCTGAAGTCAGAAACATGAAGTGTCATGCAAATTGCATACGTTACAGTCACGCTGTCTCTTGGGGCTACATTTACATTCTGGTAAAAATTAACATCAATTTTGAAGATCCCATTTTGTTGTTATTCATTCAAAAGGACATCATGTGGTCTATGACTTTGATAAGAGAAAATCTAAACAAATTTCCTTTCAACACTGACTAGTGATGATGAATCAATATTATTTGTTATATTATGTAACGCCTTATAGATTTGCCTTCTATATAGCAACTTCTTTTATATAACAAGCAGGATACACTTCCAGATTATTTCCGAATTCGGTAATGCAGTTTGGATTTCAAATTATATTTATAAATAATAATTTTAAAATATAATAATAATATGTAGCTTTTAATTTTAAAAATAATGAACCATATAAATGCAAAACAAAATTTTAGTAATATATATATTATAAAATAATTTTTATAAATAATATACAGTTTAAAAAATAAAATAAACAACTTCACATAATAAATACGTGTCATTGTCAAGGGTCATTTTTAGTTTTAAATTAATTTTGACCTTGTATATTGCTTCAAATGTTAAATTAAGGTTTTTTAATTCCTCGCTTCAGAAGCTCTAAAACACGTTAAAATTTTACATAAGCTCAAAAGGTATTTTAAGAAGTGAACGAGCCCCATACCCCAGTCAAACGTAACAAATTTGTGAAAATTAATTTATAATGACCCTTGCCAGAGATCGACTGAATGACTCTTGCCAATGACGTGTTCTGATTATGAGAAGTTGAATATTAAAAAATAAATTATAAAAATCGTGAAGCTATTTGATGAAATAATTATATTTTACACTTACCATAACTAAGCAGTTTGAAAACCAAGATTGTGAGATTCTACGTTGAAAACATTGAATTCCATGGTATGTTTCTGTAACAACATTAGATAATAATTATAGCAAAAATAACAAAATTTATAATTATTATTTTTTTTTTTATGTGATTCACTTATATATATAGGGTGTATGCATTCATATTAAAGTCAACACCATCTTAGATAACTCAATGATATGAGTGGCATAGGAAAATAGCTCAATTAGCTAGTTAAAAATTACTATGCAATATTTTTTAAAGAATTGATGCTGTAAATATGTTGAATCAGTATATGTCAAGTATGTGAGAAAAATTATTATCAATAATAGCAAAAAATTAACCGATGATCCAAAGAAAATTGGTTTAAATGAAGTTTGTTCTATGCTGAGCAATGTTATGCACTACTCCAGTATGGCCTCCAAGTGCATTAAATATGACATCATCCGCATACACTCTTTTAAAAACAATATTAAACTTTTATATTATAATACTTTTATACAGTTTAAATGATTTGAATGTCACCTATTTTACAAAATTTTAGGGGATCTCTCTCTCTCTCTCTCTCTCTCTCTCTCTCTCTCTCTCTCTCTCTCTCTCTCTCTCTCTCTCTCTGACAATTTTCACTTTCCACCATTATTTAATTTAACTGTTATAACAAATAGTCATCTCATACACTATATTGATTTTTTTCCCTTCATAAGTCGTTTTATAGATAAAAAGATGCTGCTGAAATTGTTTCTATATAGAATTTTTTTGCTCTCTCTCTCTCTCTCTCTCTCTCTCTCTCTCTCTCTCCCTCTCTCTCTGTTACATATTATATTGTGATTCCCACAGCCTACTACCACCACCTACATATCGCTCCGTTAAAAAAAATAAATGGCTCAATTAAGCATTTAATGTTCACCGTTCTTTTTTTTTTTTTTTTTTTTTTTTTTTTTTTTCCTGATCAATTTATTATAATAACGATTTATATTCCATGTAAGTATTTGAATAATATTATTATTTACTAAAATGTAAAAGTATAAAGTTATAAAATCATAATATGTTTCTTTACATAGCAAATTGAGACATTTATAAAACAAACACATCTGGAGTATTTTCTTGTGTATATGTGTACATTGTATAATAGTATTATGTATATTTTTTATTATATGTATATAAAAGACAAAAAAAGATTAAAATAATACGTAACCCAGAGCATGGATTTACATAAGAAGATAAGTAAAGATATATGTTTTAGTTTAGTAGTCTGTTTGCAAACATTGGAGCACTCGAGAGAGAGAGAGAGAGAGAGAGAGAGAGAGAGAGAGAGAGAGAGAGAGAGAGAGAGAGAGAGAGAGAGAGAGAGAGAGAGAGAGAGAGAAGAGTTGGGTTAAAACTGGAAGAGAGAAAGATTCGATAACACAGCTCAAAATGGGTTACATGCCACTCTAAAAAAAAGTTTGTTTCTAACATAATATTTTCGTAACCTTTTTTTTTTCTCTCTCTCTCTCTCTCCCTCTTGATTTTTTTGTTTTAAAGTGCGATAGAGATAAATAAGATATTTTGCCAAATAAATGTTGAAAAGAAACAAATAATCACATTGAATAAATAGGGGAAGTTTTCAACGTATATTGTTTTTACCCCCGTAAGCTGCAACGCTAACTAACTAGTTAAACCGTAGTTAAGTTGTTATTTTGATTGTTGCAACAATTAAAACAAGATAACTAAGGTTTAACTAGAGGTTGCAGCTTACAGCCCTTAGACAAGCCCGCAGGAAGTGATATTAATATTATTTTGTATCATATACGTTGTTATTATTATTCAGTCATTCATACATTCATTCATTCAAGATTCGTAAGACAAAAGTGATACTGAAAATTATTACAACAAAGGGAGAGAGAGAGAGACAGAGAGAGAGAGAGAGAGAGAGAGAGAGAGAGAGAGAGAGAGAGAGAGAGAGAGAGAGAGAGAGAGAGAGAGACTGGTGAACAGAAAATTTAATTTTAAGTGTTGTTAAATTTTTTTTAAAGTTTTTCTTTCATTCATTTTTTCATGATTTTATAGCAAGTATTGAAACGCCAACTTTGAAAATATGTTGAAAAATTCTTACTATTTTCAACAAGTGATACTATTTAAGATTACTATTTTAAGTGATAAATAACGTCATTTTTTAACCTGAAAATCTACGTATCATTAGTAAAATAAATAAATATAAGAATCTCTAATCTTGTTTTTTAAAATGATATTTACAATCAAGGTTTTTCTATACAGTATACATACACCTACGCTTTTACCATCAAAGAAAAAAATTTCAAAAGAAAGAGAGTGTATGAGAGAGTATCATATAGAAAAGAAGAGCAACTCCTACTCAAAAATCAATATTATCTTCATATTTTATATACAACATTTTACATTTTCTTGAGAAATATGAGACAATTTTCCTTGTTTTGTTCTCGTTTATTTCACATTTAAATTAAATTTATATACGATATGAATAGAGTCAGTGAAGAAAATGATCATATATATTATATTATAGTAAAGGATGGATGCTGTGCTGGATCAATGAATGGTGTATTAATATCACACCGTACCGTAACCATGGCAACAACAATTGTATAAAATACGTCGTTGCTATGGTGATATTATATCTCCATCATTTATTAACATTGTATTTTCATGAAAGTGATATTTTAATGAAGATATTTTCTTTAGAATTGAAAAAATGTGTGTTCAATGCTTTTAAACTTTTAATTAACTTTTATCTAAGAAAAAAAAAAAAAAAAGAAAAAAAAAGCTTTTCCAAGAATTTCTTGATATGAAAACAATATTATGATCTATTCAAGAAGCTTGAAAATTAAAGGTGCAAGAAAGGCAATTTCTTATACCCTATATACTTCAGCATTCTATGATTCTATATCCATATATTTTATGCCCTTAAAATTACACAGACTCAGAAAAACATTAATGCAGGAATTGTTAAGAGTACAGAGATACAGTGCATGTGTTTTATTATATATATAATTTTTTTATCAAACCATGCACAAATTTTAGTATCATTGTTTATAAATCCTGTTTTCTTGCACCAAAAAATGCGCATTATAATTATCCATTTGAATAATCAAAATTGATCGTCATTTTAGGAGAAGAGTACAGGGTTTATGAACAGCATTATTGTTTTAACCATCGGTATTTATATAACACTTTAAATAATTTGATGTGTTCTTTTGCTTTATTTTGTAATATCTTATAATATGTCACATTTTTACTATTCGAGTAGCAATACTACCAACTACAACAGATACTTTAAAAAGTTGTTATTACCATTTAAAGACGTCTCAAGACAATATGCTGCATAATTTATATAAAAAATTAAACTAAATAAATATAATAAATAATACAAAATAAATAATTTTAAAATAATATAATATGTATATTACAATTTATTTATATATATAAATATATATATATATAAAAAAGTATTTTAAATTTACTGTTAATTTATAAAGTAATAATTTTATAGAACAATAATTTTGATTCTATACAATATGTGTATACAATATACATAATATTTTTCCATACATTTACTTTTATATTAAGATATTTAATAATTCAACATGTGGAATAAAAATGTTAAAATTACTGGTTTTAAAATGACAAGGAATGAATTTGACCTACGATTAGATTTTTTAAGATCATCAACTAGAGAAATATTTACACATTAATGATATAATATAAATTTGATTGCATATATAAAAATGTAATATATTTTTGATAGAAATTGCGTGCGATAAACTTTATTACACATTAAAATTATTGCTTCGTGTAAACACGCCGTTACGTACGATAAATATTGCAATAAATTTCTACTTATACAAAAATGTTGACACTTTTTTGTTTATTTGTTTTTGATTATTTAAAAATGGAGAGTATCGATATAAAAAGCTTAGGTACTATACCCGTAATTTAACTTTTTATTTTTTTTACTATTATTATTTTTTTTTTTCGTTTAATGAGTTAATTTCTGCACTGGTTCAGGAGATATTTAAATGACATCCTAGACATACTTTTAAGTGTTGAAAACCCATACAATATATTTAGGAACTTTTCTTATCAATCACCTCAATAGAGCTTATCTGTTTAGCGCGCGGGGAGACGCGGGAAAGCTAAGGGTCCCCTAATTCAACATTACGCCTTATGGGGAAAAACATTTTTTTTTTGCAATTTTTGAGAAAACTACTCCACAGAGCTTTTGGAAGAATTTAAATGAGAAGTACTAGACATATATACTTTTACGTGTTTTAAAAGACAGACATTATTTTTTAAGAATTTTTAAACTGATAATCTCCATTAGATAGCTTTCGTATAAATTAGAAAAATAAAATAAATAAAACAACAATAAATAATAAAAAATTAAAAATTAAACATAAAAATTTCGCAAAAATAAATATATCAAGTAATCAAAGAATTTAGCAATAAAAGGTGATTGCACTTAAAATATGATAACAATTTTAAACATTTTGACACAAAAATTTATCTTTTATTTTAATATACTGTATTTTGAGATACATATTATGCATTAAAATTAAAAAAAAAAAAAAAAAAAAAAAACATTTAAAAGAAAAAAAAAAAAAAAAAAAAAAAAAAAGATGAAATATATTTTTCTATTATTCATAAAACTTAATAATATAAAATAAATTGATAAAAGATTTCTATATAAAATGGTCGAGACAGCAGTTCTTTAATTTTCAAGATGCATGATTTGTAAGTTAATTGCTTTGAATAATAAAGTTTATAAAACCCAAGCCAGTAAAATATAACGTCAAAATATAAAACTTTTTTCTTCTCCTCTACCATTCAAAAATTTAAAACGTCCTAAAAAGTTTGTAATGAATGGTAAATCGTGTAAAGTTAAAAGTTTTTGAACATGCCAGAAACAGACTTTATATAAAATATAAACTTTACTTCTCTTCAAAACCAATTACATTTTAATTTTCTTCTTCGTCGGCGTACTGCAGAATTTTCTTTACCAGAGGAAATAGATTTTATTTTTTATTTAAAATTGATTACTCCATGTTTAGGAATAAAAGGAAGAGAGAGAGAGAGAGAGAGAGAGAGAGAGAGAGAGAGAGAGAGAGAGAGAGAGAGAGAGAGGCAGACAGACAGACAGACAGACAGACAGACAGACAGACAGACAGACAGACAGACAGACAGACAGACAGACAGACAGACAGACAGACAGACAGACAGACAGACAGACAGACAGACAGACAGACAGACAGACAGACAGACAGACAGACAGACAGACAGACAGACAGACAGACAGACAGACAGACAGACAGACAGAGAGAGAGAGAGAGAGAGAGAGAGAAGGTGGGACACAAAACAGACAACAAAATGTGCAATGTCCAGCATAGAAAATAATTTATTCTTAACTCTTTTCCTTTCTTTTTTTTTGGGCCAATTATCAATAAAAATCTTAAATATCAAAACAATTTTACTTGTTACCATGCATTGGGGATGTGTATAAACAAATGGAAAACTGTGAGTTTCGCTAATTTCCTATCCTGTATAGATATTGGCATTAGGTAGGCTCGTTCGTAAACTTTCTATACATTGTACCCATCCCCGCCGCCCCCCCCCCCCCCCCCAAAAAAAAAAAACTCAAACTTATTTCAAAGTTATTTATTGATCCTAATTTTTGTCTTGTTCTGAAACATGAAAATCGGAGTTCACAAACAAGTTTAATGTAATACCACCTTTAGTGTTTGTAAAAATGACGAATGATTGTTTCTAAAATGTCTATGTTGTGTAGATGTGAACCTTGGCAGATGCATTGTATTTGTATAATGATTGTAGGAGAAAGAAATGAAAACGAAATTTGAATTTTAAAAATAAATTAATAAAAAAAATTAAAATAAAAAAAATCTACTGTCAGTTAGAACTGAGAAATTTTTAAAATTTTAACAGTAACAGTATTATCAAAAGCATTAAAATGACAAATGAATGACGGAGAAAGTCACTTTTGCAAATATTATAAAATGATAATAAAAACATGTCATTTATAATAATATAATATTATATTATGTTTTACTGCGGTTAATTAATCTCTCTCTCTCTCTCTCTCTCTTTTTTTTTTAATCAATTGAAATTAAATACCCTCAGTTTTGAAGAGTACTAAAAATGCTGGTATGAAATTTATATAAACAATAAAATAAACAATGCTTAATTAAGTGTAAAAATTTAATTAAATGAAGTACCCGCATTCAATTGTATACTCTATACGTATAATATATAAATACTTCTATGTGGTTTTCTATGTTTATATTTATATAGTTTTATATTTAATTTAAAATGATAAAAGTTTTTTATTTTAAAACATGTGTATGGTATACAATATATTATGTATTATACAGACTTAATCTGCATGATAAACATTATCTGAGCATCGATCAAAATTTTGTTAGCTTTTCTCTATAGAGTGTATGTGCATTTACGTTCTATTGAATGCTCTTGGAGGCCATATTGAAGCAATAAATAGCAATGCTCAGCATTAAAAAAAAAAACTCCGTTTCTATGGCTATTTTCTTTTGAAAATCGATTAATGTTTTGATATTGTAATTTTACTTACATATTATAGATATTACTTCAGCCTCATAACGCTTACAAAAATATTGCTTGTATTTATATGGTTTGTGTATCTACATGACTTCGTATTAAATGTGCTTGGAGACCATACTGGAGTAGTGAATAACATTGATAAACATAGGACAAACTTCGTTTTAGGCAATTTTCTTTGGAAAATCGAATAATTTTTTGTTATTATTATTTTTCTCACACACTTGAGATAGGGAGGCGAGAGGAGTTTCAAATTTCAAAGCTTCGAATTTTTTTAAGTTCAGAGTTATTTTATTAAATTTGGAAATCTCTTGTCAGCTGCCTAGGACGTAGGTTTTCTGTGGTTTCCCTTCGTCAAATCAGGTGAATACCGGGGCAGTTCATTTTATTTTAGGCCAAAGCCGCTTACCTTCCAAATCCTAGTACGGTACCCTACATTTTACCTCCTCCCGAATCCTTTTTTCCGCTTTACGGTTCTTGTCAGGTACCATATACTTGGTATTGTGGGCTGAAAAAGCCTGTTTGACTTTTCCTTCCGCCTATGCCTATAAGTACCATTCCAATGAGTGGATAACTTGTGGGTTCGCGCGGTAAAGTAAATAAAACAAAAACTATATAATTCAACATATTTACAACATCAATACTCTCAAAAATATTGCAGTGTTTTTAACCTGGCAAAATGAGTTATTTACCTATGCTACCCATGTTATTGAGTTATCCAACATGGCGTCTACATTAACATGAATGCATTGAGCCATAAAGGATCATTTAATTTTTTTTACCGATCCAACATTACATTGTCCTGAATGTTAATAAATAATACCCCGTTCATACCCGATATTCAAGAATTCTTAATATTTGAACTTCAAACCCAGTAAGTTCATGATATTTAACATTTTATTATAATGCAAGTTATTCAAATTAATTAAATATATAAAAATAAAAAATAAAAAAAGTATATAAAAAAAATGTAATTAAATATTTGAATATTTTTTAACGAAATTTTATTTTAAATAATTAAATTGTTACAAATTGTTCAATTTCAATTGTCTTAAATTTTTTCATTAATTAAATATCTTGAAAATATTTTCAATATCTTGAATATGTTAAAGACGACGCCATATTGGATAAATTATAAGAAGGACTGGTACATGAAAATTACTCATTTTCACACAGTTTAAAAATACTTAGCAACATGTTTGAGATCATTGATATATACTGTTAGTAGGTGTAGAATTAGCATTTCAAGTATGTGAGAAAAGTAACAACAACAAAAAATTAACTGATTTCCCAAAAAAAATAACAAATAACGAAGTTTGTCCTATGCTGAGCAATGTTATTTATTACTTCAATATGGCCTCCAAGTGCATTAAATATGACGTCATGTACATATTATACTCTATATTATAGCGTGCACTATACATAACCCCAATTATTTTAATTCCTATATCTTCTATATCTAATGAAAGTGGTAGGACTATATGCACAGAAATAATAATTTGCATATTAGAAATATTAATACCATTAGTACAGTATATAAGATAAAGTTAATTTTAAAAGCTTAAAGAAATTAAATAAGAAAAGAAAGCTAATTTTTTTAACTTCACCGCATAACGCTGTATAAACATTGTGAAGCTATTTGTATACCACTCAACATTAAATATACATAAAATATTAAAATTTTAAATACACTGCGAAAACAAATGTGTAGAGAGTACATAACATAGGAAATGCTTTGTACAGTAATTTTATTGAAAAGGTGATTTCTATTGCCATATGGCTATACAATGCTTTTAGATAGAGATTTCAGTTCACGCAAAACTCCATTTAAATACATGTTATTTCCATATTCCAATAAAAATAAAATGGCCGTACGTCACCGAAAGAGATTTTTTTTTTTTTTTTTTTTGCCACTTAATATTTAATCTTGAATTTTTGTTGATGTATGATGAGTAAACACAAAATACATGGATTCTCCGTATAAATATTATACAGTATATATTCTAAAACACATTTCATTATAGCAGAAATTACCCATGCACTGATGGTTGTTTGTTGCACTGGTAGAGAGTAAACATTTTAAATATTTAATCTATTTATACAATATATCTTATTAAAGAAGACCAAAAACATTTAAGGGGGTAATTTTATTGCATATTCTATAATAAGACTTTGTACTGAAGAGATAAATATATTATGCTAATTTCTAATTTTTTTGTGAGTTCAATAAGTATTTTAAATTTTATTTTGAAAGTCATGAAATGTCGTCACGGGTGACAACTTTTTCCTATACTCACATACATTATAAGATACCACCTATGACGTAATTTTTTTTATTTTTAAAATTTTAAAAAAATAATAAACGAACTAAAAAATTTATATATCAATCGATTTTGGACAATTTTATGTTTTAGAATATGAAATCAAATTAACAAGTCAAGTTTTTATTAGTTTTTCTAATTTTAGGTACTTTATTGACATTTAGAATGTGAGATAAAAATAAATAATTAATTTTGAAACTTGAGACTCTCAACATTCATTGAGAGACAATAATGCTGTTCGTAAACCCTGTTCTCTGCTCCTAAAATGACGATCCACTTTGGTTATTCAAACGGAATGCGCATTTTTTAGTGCAAGAGAACAGGGTTTAACGAACAGCATTAATGTACGAAACATTTAGTAAAGTTTTATAAAATTCTAACCTCTAAGAAGACTTTGTATTCTCAGTGTATTCCTAATCACCTCTAGTCAGAGTAGTTTGTAAATATACTGTACAGTACATAACATTACAAAAAATAAAAAAAATGTTATCTACTTACAAAAATATGAAAAATTTGCATAAATTAATGAAATATCGATTTTTTTTTAAAAAAAGTTGTGTATATAATAAAATTTACAGAAAATTTTAAAAGTGTATATTATTTTATGATAACGATAGACACAAATAGAGAGAGAGAGAGAGAGAGAGAGAGAGAGAGAGAGACAGAGACAAAGAGACAGAGAAAGAGACAGACAGAGACAGACAGAGACAGACAGAAAGCAGAAAGAGAGGAAAAGAGAGATATGGAAGACACAGAGAGAGAAATCTGAAAGAGAGGAAAGAGAGAGATATTAAATAGAGACAGCGAGACAGAGAGAAAGAGTAAAGAGTAAAGAGTAAAGAGGAAGAGAGAGAGAGAGAGAGAGAGAGAGAGAGAGAGAGAGAGAGAGAGAGAGAGAGAGAGAGAGAGAGAGAGAGAGAGAGAGAGACAGAGAGAGAGAGAGAGAGAAGAGAGATTGCATGTCATGCTAAAGTGAAGTTACGCTCATCATTCATGAGAGAAGAGAGTATATATCTCTTATCTTTTTATTTTAAAAATATATTTTGGCACATTTGCAAACTACCGCTTTATGTAAATTAGCTATTCACAGTTTACTTTTGTAATTTATAGTTTGTGCTACCTTATCTACGTTATATTTAATTATCAAGGTGCTATATACATGCATATGAAAGTTAGTGCTAAATATAATACATGAAAGTGCTATATAATAATTTTTGTTTTTTAAATTTTATTATTAACTTCGATGATATGATAATATATCGTTACCGTACAACATACAATTATAATTAAAAAAGTATTATAAAAACATTAAACCAATAAATCATGTTTTATATACAGGTTTTTATTTTTTCTTTAAGGCAGATGGGGACCGAATTGGAGCTGCTGTTAGTCAAATAGAAAAATGTTATTTTTCAGAATTATTTCTTCTACGCAATTTAAATCCAGTAAAAAAGGAAGAAAAAAAAATAGAAAAATAAAAACATTTATATTTACTTCAAAGAAAACAAAAAGTTTTTAGTTTTGAGAAGTATTTTTTACTCTTTTTCACTTTTTTTTTTTCTCAAAAGTTGACGCTAAAATTGTGAATATTTACAAGTTATCTTCAAATTGAAATAACTTAAATATTTGATCGTAATTTCTTCATAAACTTCGAAGTAATATTTTCATCTGTACTTCATGTTAATTTTATATTTCACGACCGTTCAGTTTTGACAGATATCAACCGGTCCCATACTACCTTAAAAATTAAAAAATTATATATAACACATTAACCAATTAACCTTTAAAAAAATTAATACATATAGAGCCATTGTTTCACCGAGAAAAACTACTGCATCCAGTTGTTATTTTAACAAAATATAAAATTAAAATTACAATTCACACTTGTAATTTTTTTGACCTTCTGAAATATTTCAACAGTATTTTTCATTAGTAAAAAAACATTAAAAACATATTGTAATAGTTTTAACGCATTATAATGATTATTTCAAACAAAACCAACACTTTTTTTTTTTTTTTTTTTTTTTTTTTTGCAGATGACTCACAATGTGTTAAAAAAAATGGTATACTTTCTCTATGAATGTTAACTTAGTCCTACCTCAATAGTAACTATATACTAAATTTACAAACCAAATAATAATAATAATAAAACCGGATCTTATAGTGCTCTCTATATATTTATAATACTTTCACATCTTAAAGGCAAATTATTTTAAATTCAGGTGCAAGATTCACGAGTGTAAAAGAACAAAGAGATTTTTTTTTTTTATTTATTCTAAAGAGAGAAATTATTTTATACATTTGCAATACATGTTTTGTTTTTTAAGTATTTATGTTTATGTATTTTAAATTTATACTTAAGTTTTTACTTTTTTTTCCCCTTCCTGAATTATGTAATAATTATTCTAATTATTTTTATTATTATTATTATGTGACACCTAACAAAGATTTTATAATTTCTATAATTAGAATATAATGGTTTTTACTAGCAACAAATTAGAATTTAAAAAATAAATGAAAAAAAATTAATGAATTTAAATACCTCAAAATAAGTTTAAAGTTAATAATTAATTTTACGCTAAAATTATTTATAAACATAATTCAAATGAATTTAAAATTTATTTTTAAAACAAATTTTATTTATTAAATTAATATTAAAAAATTATTATTGCGTTTAAAGTATAATATAAAGTACAATTTCTAATTACCGAGCTTTCTTGGCCAATGTGTGCATTTTGAAGAAATAATTTTAAGTAATATCAATATTATATTATGAAGAAGGGTATTAAATTTAAATGCTACTGAATCCTTCAATGGATAATTATCCTATACATGTAATATTAGTATAATTTTGTCTTCTAATTATGTATTTTATAATTTGTAATCGAAATATAATACTTTTTTACTATGAATTAAAAAAAAAAAGACTTAAAGAACATTAGAACAATATATGGCTTGAGTTTAAAAAATATTGTTGACTTTATATTTAATATTTGAATTTATAGCCAACTACATTATAAATATCTTTGATCAATGATATTGATTTTTGAAAATAAAAATAACTTCACTATACTTATATGACTTTCCATTAATAATAATGTATTGTCATGATGTAATAATAGATAATAATATTTATAAGTTTTCTAAGAAAAATAAAATTGAAAATTATTTTAAAAATTTTCACAAGTATTGTTGTTGTTTTTTACAATACATAATTACATAGAGACAAAATTACACCAATAAGAAATATTATATTATTGTATATGTATTTAAGTGTTAAAATATTATTATACTTACTTAATTGTAATTGTTTCTGTGAAATATATAGTTTTATTAGTGATGATGTATATAAAGGTCATTGCACTGTAATATTTTACTGGAATTTATTCTACACTTTTGTTTTTTAAAGTTATTGCGTATACGTATTTAAAAACCATACATATATATAACTTCTATATAGGGTGTATCCGCATGACGTCATATTTAATGCGCTTAGAGGCCATACTGGAGTAATGAATAACATTGTTTAGTATAGAACAATTTTCGTTTTTCGGCTATTTTCTTTGGGGAATCGGTTCATTTTTGGGTTATATTAGTATTTTTCTCACATACTTGATATACTAATTCAACCTATAATAACAGAACCAATACTCTCAAAAAAATTGCGAAGTATTTTTAAACTGGCAAAATGAGTTATTACTGGCCCGATTGGTGACAAACATGGTGACAAAGCGCAAGGATGTGCAAACGGTCTATATACATATTCTATTATTTTACTTTAATGTCTTAATTTTTTAAAGTTATTTTTCAATAATTTTTGTCTACTTAGTTTTTCTTGCCGCAAACTCATTTTCATCCATTCGTGAAGTAATTTTAATAATTTATTATTTAAGGCGAATACACGCCTTTTTTTTTTTTTTTTTTTTTTTTTTTTTTTTTACTTTATATGAACCTTGACCAGAAAATTACATTTTAAATAATCAGATTTATATCATAATACTTTTTGATAAGTACAACATTATCATAAGGATACACTTTTTTATGCTTTATATATATATATTTTTTTTTATTAAACACAAAAACGTGTACATTTTTCTTACATACAAATATATAATAAATATAATAACATAATATGTTAATTTGTGAAGTACAGTACATAATTAGATTAAAATACTAACATAGAGTTTTTAGTTACCATCTTGACTAATATAGTCTTTTAAACTTGGGTTTTGGTGGCAGGTTTTGAAATGGTATTGAGAGCATGGATTTTCACACAGTTCACAGATACAGTTTTCATCAACTTGGTGGAAGTTTTTATTTTTACATATAAGATGATGAAATCCATGAACTGCATAGTGTGTTTGTGTCTTTGAGCGAAACCTGACTTTTTCCAAATTTCATTTGTAAGGGCTGGGGTTTGGTAGAATTCTGGGTTGATTAGGGTTATTTTCTCCTCTCTTTGAAAGATAAATTTCTCATACTCTGGTGTGTCGGGCAGTTTGAATTTAAGTTTGATGTCATTAACAAAGAAATCTGATTTTGTCATTAGATAGATCAATCTACTTGGGGTGTATTTAGATACTGATAGTACCCGTTTTAGATATGATGCTTTGACTGACTCTAACTTGTTAAGGTCTGTTAATAACTTCAAATATGGCCATATGATTTCAATACCGTATGATGCAATGGGGGATATTTTGATTTCAAATAATTTTTGGGCTGTTTCAAGAGAAAGTAAGTTTAATTTAGTAATAGTGTAACTTGCAAATAGAGCTAGCTTACATCTATCAATTATATGTTTTGTAAATGTAATTCCTGACATTTGAAAAATAAGACCCAAGTATTTGAATTCAGAGACAAATTCTAAGGTTTCTCCATTACAGTAAATTAAGTCATCTTTACATAGTCTCCCACCTCTGCGGAACTTTAGAACTTTAGTCTTGCCGGTGTTGATATCGAGTCCAAGTATTTTAATGAATATTAACAGCCGCCTTAGGATGATTTATGTGCTTTATTAAAATACAAATACAGTATATGTACACAACATATTTAATGCTCCATTTGACACGTAACTGAACAAACATCGAATGTCATTAATGATTAAACACCAATATGCAAGAACAGTGCAAGAGTAAAGAAGAAAATGTGATCTTAATTTACTCACTAGTAACTACTTACTTCTAGAAATTAATTATATTTATAAACTTTGAAATTGTAAATAATAAATAATTATTATACTTTGTATAAATATATAGAATATTTTATAAAGTATTTTTTTTAATATTATTTGTAAATTTTTATATTGTTAATTTTTTAAAATAAATTTAATAAATTTTTGCATAATATTATAATATGCAAAATATATTTAATAAATATATAATATTTCTACATATTTTTCAAATAGGTCTATGAATTCATGTTGAAGTGGACGCCATGTTGGATAACTCAATAACATGGGTGGCATAGGAAAAAAAATCATTTTGCCAGTTTAAAACCACTATGCAATGTTTTTGAGAGCATTGATGTAAATATGTTGAATTAGTATCTCAAGTATGTGAGAAAAATAACAAAAACAAGATATTAACTGATTTCCCAAAGAAAATTGGTTTATGAAGTTTGTACTATGCTGAGCAATGTTATGCACTACTCCAGTATGGCCTCCAAGCGCAATAAATATGACGTCATCCGTATACACCCTATATACTACAATATAACTTTAAAATAAACATGTTATATAACATTAACGGTCTATACGAAACACCAGAATAAAAAACAAATTAAAATAATAATAACAATGAACAAAAGTTATATTATAATCTTATATTTTTATTAAGTCAAAACCATACATTGCATTGCATATACATTGTTATTTTAATATTTTATATTAATATAATTGACTTGATTTTTTATAAGCTCCTATTCACATGAAGTCATACTAAATGCGTTTCGACGCCATAATAGAGCAATAAATAACTTCTTAGCATAGTATAAACGTAGATTTTAACTATTTCCTTCAAAAAAAAACAAAACAAAAAACAAAAAAAAACTTTTTATCACATTAACTTGAAAATCTAATTCAATAGTATCAGGGTCTCAAATTTTTAACTGGCAGTTCCTTGCAAATTGTGTCATTTTTCTATACCAGCACGTGTTATTTAGTGATATCATATTAATTATATCGTCTATTATATGAATGCAATCATCCTATTGACAGTATAATTTTTTATTTATTATTATTTTTTTTATATTAATTTTCTATCATTAATAAGAATTTCAATTTTTGGAATATTAAAATTATACTTCAATCATTTGATTAGATGTGAAACATCGAAGAAGGCTTTAAGCTCCACAATTTTCAACGTCATAGGATATTTAATTGAAATTAATTTTAATTATAAACTTTTACTTTGAAAATAAAAATTGAAAATGTAATATAAATATAAATAATAATAAACTAAAAATATTATTTAAAATAATAGGTACCGGTATACTTATATATCTAAAAAAAATATTATATATTACATTAAATTAATAAAGTATATATTATATTTTTAATTTATTGTATACAATAATAAAACTAGTTTAGTAACGAACATCATACTATTCAATATATTTTAAAGCTGTCCAGAATAAAATAATAATTCAAATCAATGGAGGTTATTGGTGTTAATTTTATTATTTTATTCAGAATATTGCGTTACTTAAAAACATTCAAAAGTATGTCAAGTATTGCACATATTATCTCCTTTATTTAAATATTTCCAAACTCGGTGCAGTTTTCAAATAAAAAAAAAAAAATACAAAAATTATCTTGCAATGCTATAAGATAGGATATAATGGGACCCTAAACTTTTCACAATCACCTCACCTATCATCTCCATTATTTTGTGGTGTCATGTGAATCCAAAACAAGCCCACTTTTGCAAAATAAGGTTCAAATTAACATATTTAAACGTAAGAAAATTAGCCTTACAGCAAGTTTAGACGCGTTTTGATCAAAAAGCAAAAAAAAAAAAAAAAAAAAAAAAAAAAAAAAAAAAATTGCCAAAAAAATTGCAAAAATATAAAATTTCAAGAAAATTTAGAATTGATTCTTCTCTTATTGACCTAAAATGTTAATATCAAATTGGAGAATCACCTAATGACAATCAAAATAATGTGTAAACATGAAAAAATATAATAAAGATATTATTTATTTAATTACCACTTATAGTGTTGCAGTGATAACGTCTTATCATTTCACCCAGTATAGTCACAACCTTGTTTACCTTTTTTTATTTTTTTATTTTACTTTTTATGACGTTGAAAATTACGTGACAACCATGGCTGCAATTTACGTCACTTCTTATGCAATCATGAAGTTTGTTTAAGTTTCTTTTTTAAATATACAACAATATATTATTCAAAAACTTTATTATATGTGTTTATATGTAAATGAACTAATTTTAGCTAAATTTTGTTATCATAAATTTTAAAAGAATTTTAACATTGTATGTCTAACATTAATTATTTATTGTAACTGACTGTTCAGTTAAACGTCAGTTGTGTTAAATTGAGAGGTTGTACGCCTAATTTCGCCCAATAAAAGCCGTTAATTATTATTATTATTATATGCATTCACGTTAAAATCGACGCTATGTTGGATCACTCAATAACATATGGGTCAGTATGGAAAATTGACACATTTATAAGTCAGTTTAAAAATTATAAGCAAGGGTGGTGGCACTCATGTTAAGTGAGTACTAAATAACATGGGTCGTTGTGGGGAAATGACATATTTTGCCACTTTAAAAATACTTCAGCAATTTTTTTGAGAGAGAGCATTGATGCTGTTAATAGGTTGAATTAGTATCGCGTGAGAAAAATAATAATAACACAAAATTGACCGATTTTGCAAAGAAAATAGCCCAAAACAAAGTTTGTCCTATGCTGAACAATATTATTCATTACTCAAGCATGGCATCCAAGCGCAATAAATATGACGTAATCCGCATACATCCTATTGATGTTGTAAACAGGTTCTCAAGTATGCCACAAAAATAATAATAATAACACCAAAATTAACCGATTTTCCAAAGAAAATAGCTAAAAACAAAGTTTAACCTAACAATATAGAGCATAAAAATATGCATATGCATAAAAAATTTGAAAAATTATATTTTCTTTGGTTTATCTAAATAATTTATCTACGTATTTATTATATAACAATGTCTTTTAAATGAAATATAAAAGCAATTTTTTTTCTATAGCCAGGTTGCACTCACATTTAAGAGCCGCCAATTTGTTGGTCAGAAATACTTAGGCCAGCATAAGAAAAATGTCATTTTTTTTAAATAGCAAAAGAAGCTCCAAACATCAATCAAAGTCTTATTGCTAGCTCGTAATAAGCTCGAAGAATATGAGAAAAATTCATTCAGTGGAGGTTATCGGTTTAAAAAATTTGTAAAAATTTTCTATGGCTTAAAACACGTAAAAGTATGTCTAGTATTTCTCATTTAAATTTCTCCGAAATCGGAGGAGTAGTTTTCTCAAAAATAGCAAAAAACGTGTGTCCCCCATAAGCGTAATGTTAAATTAGGGGACCCTTAGCTTTCCCCGCATCACCCCGCGCGCTAAACCGATAACCTCCTCTGAAATAAACTATTTTTATGTAAGAAATTAGGAGAAATGATGTTTCCCCTATGCTGGACAATGCATTAGGCACCACAAACATGGCGACAAAGTGCAAGGATGTGCAAGGGGTCAATAGCATAAAAATATGCATAAAGTCATGCATAAAGAAAATTGAAAATGTATATATTTTCTTTGGTATATCTATAATTCATCTATTTATTTATTATGTCTATAATCAAATCACTAATTTATATAAATTTTAAAAAATTAAAATGCAATTTTCATAAATCATAACTGTTTATTTACTTATACATTATTTACTAACAAATCTAAATGATTTGTAATTATTGATGTTTATTTTATTTATTGATTTACTTGAATAAATATACATACATTATAAAATAAAAAACTCTCGAACTTTCATGTAATATTTTTTATATTTTACAATAAAAAATTTATAAAATACAAAAAACAACCTCAAAATTATTAAAACCATCAAATTTATATAACATAATTTTAATTGCTTTTTGTATAGTAATTAATTGGAAAATAAAAATTAAGCCTAAATGTAGTATAAGGCTATGTCAATATTGATTTTACAATGTTGTTAAATTAAATGTGGCATTATGGTTATTGATTTAAAATTATTATTTTTAATATAAAAAGGATTATTTATATAAATTGTGACAAAATTATAAAATATTTCATTATTATTTTTAATTAAAAGTTCATCAAAAACTACATATTTATTAAAATATATTTAATATTATATTTTGACATATATGGGATCAAAAACAACACAATATATAATAATTAATATTTGTTATGTTATCATTATTGGTCGGATATATGCTTTTTTTATATACTGTACATACTTTGTTCAAATTATTTTACCCTAGTAAAAACAAGAGTTATAAAAAAATTATCCTAAAAAATAATGTAAAAAAAAGCCTCCGAATAGAATACACTTTGGCAAAATTAACAATTAGAAATTTTTAAATCCAGATACACCCTTTTCTCTAAAAAAATAAAAAAAAAAAAAAAAAAAATACAGATATAGTAATGCTATTTGTAAACAATAATGCTGTTCGTAAACCCTGTTCGACCCTGTTCTCTTGCACCAAAAAATGCGCATTCCATTTGAATAACCATAGGCGATCGTCATTTTTGGTGCAGAGTTCAGGGTTTACGAACAGCATTCCTGTTATCTTGCATATACCAAAAAATGCGCATTCCATTTGAATAACCAAAGGTGATCGTCATTTTAGGAGCAGAGAACGAGGTTTACGAACAGCATTATAGTCCTTCTAAATTATGGCAAATTTGATAGTATTATGAACTGTTTAAATCTAGATAAATTATATTAGATTTCGGACTCCAGCCACGTGAAATAATTGTATAATTTAAGATTAAAAATATGTATACCTTAGTCCATAATTCTTCAATGATATACCTTTTTATTTAAGGATTGTATATAGATGGCTTGTATCTCAAAATCTAAAAAGAAAACTTCTAAATTTTATGATGCCATTTGAACCTTAGTAGTAACAGCTACCTTTGATAAAATTTTCATAACCCGTGACCATCAAATAAGAGAGAAATTAATTATTGAAATTAACATGGGCTCATATGGGACTAAAACTTCAAAAAATCATAATTAAATATCTAGAATGGTGACCCCCCAAAATTTTTACATTTTTTAAAATACCTAGTAATGCTAATGTATCACTGTACAAGATTTCAGATTTTTCTGTCTTTACAACTTTTAGTCAAATCCCGCAGTAGCTGATTTCCCGCCTTAAGACTTTTTATCATACCTTGCTTTGTTATAATTAATGTAATAGATTAGTTATTGTTAATTTCAACGATTATTATTCAATTTTAGTTACGACAATTTTATAGGATGTTCACAATGACGAATAAATTCACGTAAGATTTCAAATAACATTGATTGTCGTATGTGTCCATTTACGCATCATTGTGAATAACTTCTAAGTTCCTCTTTTAACAGGTAATAATCTAATTATGCACTGATTACATGAATAGACGTATTCTTCTCTACTTTTAGACTACTCTTTAAAAGGATGCAGTCATTGATCATTAAATTATAAAAATTTTAGAAATGAAATAAAATATATAAATAACTATTTAAAAAACTCTTTTAATTATTTTATTATTGTCATTTGAAAAATAGTGAGAAAATAAAATAATATTAAAACATATAATGTAAATCTCATTAATAAATTAAATCTAAAAATTTACATTATATTTTATTATATATTAAGGTGTATCCGCATGACATCATATTCAATGCGCTTCAATGCCATAGTGGTATGTAATTAATATAACATTGCAGAGCATAGGACAAACCTCGTTTTTTTTTTTTTTTTTTTTTTTTTTTTTTTTTTTTTTTTTTTAAGTTAGTTAATGGTATGTGAGATACTAATTAAACCTATAAACAACATCAATGCTTTCCAAAATATTGCTTAGTATTCTTAAAGTGGCCAAATGAGTTATTTTTCCGTACAGGCCCTTATGCATAGACCCCTTGCACATCCTTGCGCTTTGTCGCCATGTTTGTGGTGCTTAGTGCATTGTCCAGCATTAGGGGAAAAATAATTTCTCCTAATGTCACATAAAAAGAGTTTATTTCAACTGAACAAATTTTTCTCATATTCTTGTAGCTTTTTATAGGAGCTAGAAATAAGACTTTGATTGAGGTTTGAAGTTTCTTTTGCTATTAAAAAAAAAAAAAATAAAAATGACGTTTTTCCTATACTGGCCTATGTATTTCTGACCAACAAAATGTCAGTTCTTAAATATGAGTGCAAACGGTCTATATATAGGGTGATCCAACATGGCGTCAACTTTAACATACCCTATGAAGCATTGAAATAAAATATTTTGTACACTTATTATTTTTATGTGTTAAATCTATGATTTTTATATTATAATGTATATTTTTTTATGTATACTGTATAATGCATCTCAAAAAATAAATTTGTCTCCATTGAATATTGTTATTTTGAAGATTCCTTTGTTTCAATAAATAAAATATTTAAATCACGCATTACAAAAAATACAAAACAGCTGAAATTAAATTAATTTTTTTAATATTTTTTTGGTAAAATTTTTTGTACCATTGTCCCATCAAAAGTCAAAACAATGCACATATATGTAATGTCCGCATACACAATAGCCGGCCATAGCCTTAATACACAACCCGGTATTTGCCACGAAAACCGGAAGAAATCTGCAGCTTGTTATATATATTTTAATATCTAAGATATTATTATAGCTTATATCTTTTATTCAAATGAGAAACTTTATTTTCAAAATATAATTATTCTACGTTGTACAATATACAAATTCTATAATTTAATTTGGGTACTTATTTGACTTAAAGCCATAGACTACAACATATGCTTTTTAATGAAGAAAAACAATAAATGGGATATCTAAAAGTGTTGACAATTTTTTACCAGAATGTTAATGTAGCCCCACGAGAGAGCGTGTAAATACTGTAAAGTATGCAATTTGCGTAACTATTCATGTTTATGACGTCAGAAACATGCAAAAATTAGTATGAAAATGTGGTGCGGGTTGCATAAATTGAAATTTCTGATGACTGCTATACGGAGCTACAGTCGTTGGGTTTTGAGACAAACTAATGATATTTATTTAAGTCCCATCAAGTGTTTTGCGATATAAATGTTTCTTCTGGTCTATATATTTAAAAGTTGGTGATTAAATTTGAATTTTCTAATATATACAATACATTATTAAATGTCTTACAAGTCCCTATGCTAGTGCGCAGTCAAATATAAAGGACAAATTGGCCCATATGAAGTTACACCCTGCATTTAAAAAAAAAACATTGTAGTTCAGGTGTCGCGTACGTGCGATGCCGCTAATGTTGTCTGGACTACAAAAAGTGCTGAGATTTGGAAGACATGTAAATTGACATTGTGTTATCTTTAAAGTTGAATATAACTTAAATATTTGATCTTGTTATCATATGTTTAACATAACTAGAAACTATTTATAAAACATTTCATCTTTACCTATAATGTTAATTTTATATTTCGCGACCATTTAGTTCATGTCGAGATATCACCCATCTTAATATTAAATCCTTTATACATACATACGTAGCCAAAATTTTAATGAACTAAATTTGTTATAGCATGCAAATTTATTGATAATAAATATTCATGAAATAAAATTTATTTGCATAATATGTTAAAAGCATCGTTTCCTTTAGCTGCTAACTTTTTTTTTTTTTTTTTTTTTTTTTTTTTTTTTTTTTTTAATTTCAGCATATTAAGTTTGTATTGCTTTCAATAGAATGTGTACCAAAATTTAAATCAATTTGTTCATCGGTTATGTGGGAAAAATTACATGGTAAGCATAAGACCTTCTATATCTCCCATGTAAAGACCCTTAAGGGTCTTTACTCCCATGCTATTTTTTTCCATATAACCGATGAACATAATCGGGCAACTGACTCGTAACTCTGTACTGTACTCCTCACCGAGTATTATGTATATTCAACTCAAAAAACCTCAGTCGATTTAAATCGGGCATGCCTAAAGTATCGCCCATTGTCACATTTGAGGAGAAGGGGGGCGGCTGGGCGATACCGTAAAAGGTCGAACGGCAGGTAACTCAGGTTTTTTGAGTTGAATATAGGTTCGAGCCACTGCTGGGTGCGTACGTGAAGTGTGAGAGCACAACACGTTGCACGATGCATGTTTACATGCATTCAATTACGACGCACAGCATTCGGGAGGTGCATGATCGACCTGATTGCACCGATCAGCCTACCTATACTCGACTCAAAAAACCTGAGTTAACTGCCATTCGACCTTTTACGGTATCGCCCAGCCGCCCCCCTTCTCCTCAAATGTGGCAATGGGCGATACTTTAGGAATGCCCGATTTAAATCGACTGAGGCTTTTTGAATCGAGTATAGATGTTTCCACGGTAACAAAAAAGTAAAAAAAAAAATAATAATATTAAAAAAAAAAAAAAAAAAAAAAGTGTGCGGTTAATCCATAATTATTATCATTATTACCTAGAAAGAAAGCATGTCCAAATCTCAATTGAATATTAAAACAAAGCTAAATCAAATTTGCAGTTTTAAATTATACGATACGTACTGTTTATAAATGTAACTCATGTAGTATGTATATATATGAAAGTTAGTAATAACAACATTGAAATACGTCATTGTATATAATATTATTTAAAATTCATACATATTTATACTTTATGTTTATATCCTAAAGCTATTCAGGTGCAACATAATGACATAAGGGTCATCTTATGTATTATTTAATATTATATATTCGACCTTATTAACATTATAAATTTATTGAAGATGAAAGTATATTATTATTATTTGTAAGTGAAAAATTTTTGTTCTGATTTTTTTGTTATTAGATTTTTATCGAAATGTTTTTCTTTTTCTTTTTAAAGTTCAATAAAAAATTCTTCTATTGCTTTTTCTCTTTCATTCGTATACTTAAATGACATTATTAATTTTTACTTTTTACTTGTAGAAAAAAAAAATAACTAAAATTATTATTTTGTTTTTAGTAAATAAATAATTAAATAAAATTTGATATATATAATTTTTTAGTTTTTAAATCAAATTGTATTTTAAAAGTAATATTTTTATACTTTTAAATTTATATATATATATTTTTATTTTGAAATAAACTGTTTATTTATTGAATTAAAACTTGTTTACGAATTAAAGACAATGTCTAATTATTGCATTAAGCGTTGCAGCATGATCGATAGATTGTTAGTAAACTATATAGTTGAAGGTGTGATAATTAATATATATTTATGGATTAAATTGAAGTGACGACTGATGGATATATATGACCAGAGCATGAATGGTAAAATATATAAATTTGTAATTAAGGCAGAAAATAAGGTACTGCAGGATTTGACTAAAACTTTTCAAAGAAAGAACCATCTAAAAATTTGCATAGTGATACATTAGGATATCTTCAAACATGTAAAAAAATTGAGGGGTCACCCATGCTAGATTTTGAATTATAATTTTTTGAACTTTTAGTCCCATAAGCGCCCATGTTAATTTCAACAGCTATTTTGACTCTATCTGATGGTCATGGGTTCTGAAAATTTTATCATAAGTAGCTGTTATACTATCAACTTGTAAATGGCATTATAAAGTTTCGTTTTTGGATTTTGAGATACTAGCCATCTATATACAACCCTTAAAAACACATAAACTTTATCATTAAAATAATGATTCATATCAATACATTTGTAATTGTATTCAAACATTGATGTATATTCAAAAATAGTTTTTTTTTTCGGAATCAATGCTGTAATTTTACCTAAAATAATAATGAAGTACTTTTTCTTCATAAGCGTGATTTTAAATTAGAGGTCCCGTATATTTCTCTAGCTCTCCTCTGATTGGTGCTACGTTACCGCCGATATCAAGCATTACAGTTCTTCCAAATAGGAGTTTTTTTTTTTTTTTTTTTTTTGCCATGCGAATATGAGCTCTATGAAAAGAATTACAGATAAGATTCAAGGTCGCATCACAAAAAAAAAACTATTTTTTTTTAGAAAGAAAAATAAAAAAATGTATTTTTTATCCATAAAAATTATATGTTTATACAGTTCACAAAAAAAAAAAAATATATATATATATATATATATTATAATAATAAAATAATGTTTCTGTGAAAATTAAAAGAAGAAGAAAATAAAAATTGTCCTATTCTATGCATGTACAGTTCCTTCCACAAAAACTGATGCTTCATTCATCCAGCATGCTTTAGTATAATGCACTTATATACTGATCATTTTCCTGAAAAGAGCTGTATTTATGTGCTCAAGCCAAGCATGAAGCTGTCATACAGTTTCATACAACTAGCACGTCTATAGGGTGGTTTCCTTCATGTTAAAGTCAACGTCATAAGTGAGTACTAAATAACATTGGCCAGTATAGGAAAATGGCACATTTTGCAAGTTTAAAAATACTTCGCAATTTTTTTTAGAGCATTGATGCTGTTAACAGGTTGAATTAGTACCTCAAGTATGCAAGAAAAATAATAATGACAAAAAAATAGCTAATTTTTCAAAGAAAATAGCCAAAAACTACGTTTGTCATATGGTGAGCAATGTTATTCATAGCTCAAGAAAAGCATCGAAAAGCACTCAGAATAACGTCTTGCGTACACGCCTTATATAGTACTAATATACTATAATACTATTTAAAAATGTATCATAATATTGTTAAAGACAAGAAAAAAATAGAAGAAGAAAAAATAACAAAACAAAACAAAACAAAAAAATAAATAAAACTCTAGAAGTTCATTCCATGCCCCAACAATGAAACATGATTTAGCTGTTATATACAATAATAAATAAAAAAAATAAATTCGCACATTATTATGTGTGATCATGGATATATAGAGGTGATTCTTTTTTTCCATTGCCAAAAAAAAAAAAAAAAAAAAAAAAGTTAAGCCAGTGAGTTCACTAAACCGTATTTTTCTTTTGATAGATGAGGATTTTTTTTTTTTTTATTATTATAAAGGTAGCGTGATAAATTCACATTATTATATTTTTATATTAATATATTATATTTCTATGGGAGAAACGATGCACTTGAACTTCTTTTTATTTTTGTATGATGAATGGATTTGTAAAGGTTACAAGAAAATGTTTTGTGTTTCACAGTGAAAATTAGTTGTTGTTTTTATAGAAAATCTTTCATAATTATTTCTAAATTTTCATTGTTGTATTTTTCATTGATCATACATAACTTTTTTTCTATGCAAAAAAAAAAAAAATAGATGTTATAATTAGTAATTACTAAATTAATTGTAATAATTATTTTATTTTTATTACAAAAATTTAGATATACAAAAATAAATTATAAATTATAAAAAATAAATAAATAAAATATAATTTAAAAAATATAAAATTAAATGTTATATAAATTTAGTGTATTTAAGCGTTTGATTATTAAACTATCACTTAAAATTATACTAATATGTTAATATAATAGTGGAAAATTAAACTTGTAAAAAGAATTCTTATAAATGTCTAAAGTATAAACGTTAAAGGAATAGACCAGAGAAAAACATTAAGCATTTATATCACAAAACACTTGATGGGATTTACATAAATAACATTAGTTTGTCTCAAAACCCAACAGTAGCCCCGTAGCAGTGATCAGAATATTCGATCTATGCAACCCGCACAACATTTTCATACTAATTTTTGCATGTTTCTGACGTCATAAACAAGACTTTTCACGCAAATTGCATACTCAACATTTTTTTCACGCTCTCTCGTGGGGCTACATTAACATTTAGGTCATCAGTTTTGAAGATCCCATTTCGTGTTTATTCATTAAAAAGTATATGTTGTTTTACGTGGTCTATGGCTTTAAAGTCGACGCCATGTTGGATCACAGGAAAATGACTTATTTTTGGTAGTTTAAAGATACTATAAGCCATATTTTTTATACTAACTCAAGTATGTACAAGAGAAAAATAATAATTATATAAAGTCTACCAATTTTGCAAAGAAAATAGCCAAAAATAAAGAAGTTTATCCTATGCTGAGCAATGTTATTCATTACTCCATTATGGCGTCTAAGTTCAGCTCTGGCCAAAAGTTTGTAACCTCTAACCACACTATGTTATATCTTTATGGGAAAACGCTGCGGCTGCCGCTGCCCCGTTCTTAAACTTTTTGCCAGAGCTGTACATTAAACATGACGTCATGCGCAAACACCCTATATTTTGAAACTTGAAGCGCGTTAAATATGTTTAGTGTTGCTTTATAATATTAGCAACTTTTTGCATTAAATGGACTAAAAAAAAAAAAAAAAAAAAAAAAAAATGCTAAAGGATGTGACATTGATGGTCAGTGAGCTTTTCCCTTACTTCCTGTCATTGGTTAACAAACTCCGACCGCAAGTCACATTGCGGTTATTAACAATACAACGTTTTTCCCTAGTAATAACGAAATTCATATTTTTGCTTATTCTACTAAATTTTTATGTCTATATTATGTAATTCCTGGATACAATAAATTTACGAGTTTATTTTTGAACTTTCAAACAAGCCATATAGGATTTTACCTGATTGTTAAGCAGGTCACCGGAAGTTTGCTGGGTGTGTAGTACAGTTAGGGGTAGAGGAATAGCGTTTATCAGCAAACCCTATATATACGCAGTATGTGCGTGGCAGTTTTTTTTTTTATCAAAAATCGCATAAAGGATTTCAGCAATAATAGAAAATAAAAATTGTTAAAAAAAATAATAAAACACTTAAAAATGTCTCTTGGCGTTTTAGTGTCTTAGAGCGTTTTTTTTTTTTTTTTTTTTTTTTTTTTTAACTCCTTAATGTTCCCGCAATACTAAAAGATAAGAAGTTATGCTTTTCCTGCATTCCTCACCGATAACTTCCACGTTAACCTCAGATTAACCTCAGACGTGATGAATGTTTTTTTTTTAATTTTTTTTTCTCAAAGTAGTTTTTTTTTTTTTTTTTTTTTTAATTTGAACATAAGTTGGTATTGCATACACTGGCATGTGTACCTAAGTTAAAATCAAATTGCCCATCCGATATGTGGAAAAAACAAAAACATGTTGAGCATAGAGCGTCCTATATTTATTTTTATTTATTTATTTTTGTTATACAATCAGTGGCATAAATATATTTCCCGTGTCATTTACCCCACATAATTGATGGATACATCAATTTGAAATTTTGCAAATATAATAATATGCTATTGAAACGTATGCTGAAAATTAAAAATAAAAAAAAGTAAAATAAAAAATATCGTGTCAAAAAAAAAAAAAAAAAAAAAAAGTTTCTACTATTTCTCTCCAGTAGAGTTTTATTTGGTTACTACAGTAAAAAAGTATTTACGTCACTCAATATAATACTTATTTATGAACTACATTTAAGTAATAATTATAATAATTTTTTGTTGTTGTATTGCGGTGAAAATATTTAACTTTTCAACTACTAAATAAAAAGTAAATTTATATATTAATATTCAAACAAGATTACAGTAAAAACCCAAAGCATATAAAAAACAATTAGAAAGTGGATGTATTACAAGTTGAGTGATTTGAAAAGTAAAAAGAAAGAGAGAAAAATAGTTCATTATTTTTTGTTGTTGTTTATATCGCTGTATAATATAATTAAAATTGTTACAGTATATTATTATTTTCATTTTCATCTCTATCAAGTATAACAAAACAATGCTTTATTGTATCGTGTTTATATATATATATATATATATATATATATATATATATATATATATATATATATAGAGAGAGAGAGAGAGAGAGAGAGAGAGAGAGAGAGATGTATTTTTTATATGTATCCAATTTGAACTTTAAAAACTAAAAAATCTATTTATAATGTATGATATTATATTAAAAAGAAACTATTTTATTTCTTTCCTTGTATTGATGCGAGTAGTTTTTAATTAATGTTTTTTTCATTTTAAGAAGAAATTTTATTTACCCAGGCAGTTCAGTAGCATTGCATTTTAATATAGAAATACTGACAATATGTTTTACTGTCAAAATCCAGATAATTTTCAAATCCGGATTACGGATAAGAACTTATCCAGATAGAGAAATTCGTATTTCATTGACACAATTTTAGCCGGATCTGCATTATCTGGATTGCAAAAGAATAAACAAAATCCTAATCATAAAAGAAACAAAAGTAATCATTTTCAAGGAGAGGGGGGGGGGGGGGGGGGGATTTACAAAAATCTGCTCATATCAAGTAACTTTCTAGTTTACCTCATTTTCCGGATTTTTTATATGGATTTCTTTGATCCAGATCTTAAAACGGATAAAATAATCCAGATATAAATTCGGATAACGTATATTTTGATTATCCGAATTTTAAACACCGGAGTGTTTTTGACTACTAATGTGCTAAAAAATCTTACTATGGTTGGGTTTGCTTTGCTAGTTATCTTAGAATTTTTTTAAGGTTTTTACTTGAGCAAAATGTTATGACAAATTATACAACACAAAAATTATTTAAAAGAGATATTATTATTTAATTACAATTGTCAATTAATATCAAAGATAAATATCAAATTTTATTTTATTTTAAATATATTTTAAATATAAATATTAATAATAAAGTTTATATGTGATAATCTTTAGCACCCCTAGAAATTGATATCAATTATTGTTATCTATATTTACTCTATCAAACCTTCTATATTTAATATATTTAATCGGGAATCGGGCAGTTACATGAACTTTTAAGTCTAATTGTTTAGAAAAAATATATTGCATAAAGGAGATCATCGGGTTAAAACTATGTTATAAAATTTCTATGGTTTAAAACACAAAAAAGTATGTCTAGTATTACTAACTTAAATCTCTCCGAAATCGGTGGAGTAGTTTTCTCAAAAATCGCAAAAAATGCATTTTTCCCCATAAGCGTAATGTTAAATTAGCTTAGCTTTCCCCGCACGCTAAACCGATAAGCTCCATTTAATAAGTGAGTTACTGAGGGGGGGGGGGGGGGTGCAATAGGGTGTGTGCGCATGATGTCATAATAAAAATAGGAGGTTATCGGTTTAGCGCGCGGGGAGATGCGGGGAAAGCTAAGGGTCCCCTAATTTAACATTACGCTTATGGGGAAAAACACGTTTTTTGAGATTTTTGAGAAAACTACTCCACCGATTTTGGAGAAATTTAAATGAGAAATACTACACATACTTTTACGTGTTTTAAGACATAGTAATTTTTTAAGAATTTTTTAAACCGATAACCTCCCCAACAAATAACATAGCTTAGCATAGGACAAACATGGACTTTCGCTTTTTTTTTTTTTTTTTTTTTTTTTTTTTGTCTTTATTATTTTTCTTAGACACGTAAAAACTAAATTCAACTTTTAAACAGCATCAATGCTCTCAATAAAAATTACAAAGTATTTTTAAACTGGCAAAATGTGTCATTTTTGCATATTGTCTATAATATAATATTATTTATAGTACTCACTTAAAATGGCGTTGACTCTAACATGAATGTAACCACCCTAAAAATCTCGGGGTTGTATTTAGATGTCTTGTATCTCAAATATAAAATGAAACTATATGATGACGTTTGAAAGTTAACAGTAACTGCTACGTAAAATAAAATTTTCAGAACAAGTGACCGCATCACATAAGAGAGAAAATAGTTATTGAAATTAACATGGGCTCTTATGGGACTAAATACTTCAAAAAATGGTAATATAAAATCCATAGCATTGGTGCATATTTATTTGCAATAATATTTTAACCTAATTTTACACAACTACAAATTTTAGATTTTTTTATATTTTTGTAGCGAAGTCCATCAATAGCTCATTTTTATTGTCTTATTTGCAACTATTTTTTTTTTGTAATTTAAAATTCAAATAATAAATAATATAAAACTACAAAATATTATTTTTATTATTATATTTTTTACATATAATATTAAAAATAATATTTAATTAATAATTTTACAATTAAAGATACTATGTTCTATTTTATCAGAATAAATTGTATGCACGTGATTGTATGAGATGCTTTAGAATTTGAAACTTGCGTCTGCATTAATGTGTAGATAACATGGAAGTTGAAATACTATACTTGAATTATGGGAATAAATAAATTTTAAGATTAAGACTACTAGTCTATAGGATTTATGCAAATAGGGTGTATGCGGATGAAGTCATATTTATTGCGCTTTGAGGCCATACTGTAGTAGTGCATAACATTGCTCAGCATACGACAAACTTCATTTAAGCCAAATTTTTTTGGGAAATCGTTAAATTTTATCGCTATTTTTCTCACATACTTGAGATACTAATTCAACATATTTACAACATCAATGCTCTCAAAGATATTGCATAGTGTTTTTAAACTGGCAAAATGATAATTTTTCCTATGTCACCCATGTTATTGAGTTATCCAACATGGCGTCAACTTTAACATGAATGCATAGTAACAAATAATATTTCTCAGCATAGGACAAACTTCGTTTATCCCTATTTTCTTTAGGAAATCTGCTATTTTTTTGTAATTATTATTTTTCACACATAAACATCTCCATGCTCTCAAAAATATTGCTTAGTATTTTTAAAGAGACAAAATGAGTTATTTTCCTATACAGCCCATGTTATTGAGTGATCCAACATGGTGTTAACTTTAACATGAACGCATAGATCCTATATTTTTGAAAATAAAAGTTGATAAAAAAAAAATGTTGATCTTTCCATGTTTGTATACTCATATACGTTTCCGGTTGTTTAAAAAACTGCATTCAGACAAAAGTCAGTTCTTATTATTATATAAGTTCTTAGTCACGCTCGATGTCACACACTTCCCTGGCGACTCGCGGTCTATTACTGTCACTATATTATATAGTATAACCTTCATCATAGCTTATAGTTCATATTTATATTGAAAAACATTGTAAATTAGATCTTATTAACATTTTTGCTCTAATATTATGTAAAAAAAAAAAAAAAAAATAATAATAATAAAAAACAAATGAAACTTTTACAAATCAATGAACAAAATAATTTTTTCAAGAAAAAAAAAATTAGATTTTCTAATTTAAAAAGAAATCTATATTACATTACATTTAATATAAATATTTTAGTGATTATATCTCGTAGTAAATAGCTATATTTAATACTAGACTTGTAGGGTACATATAGTACACAGTACACAAAAATGAAAAAAAAAAAAAAAAAAAAAAAAAAAAAAAAAAACTAAACTAAAAGAAATTTAATTTAAATTAAAATTCTAGTAAATAAATTACGTAATTACAATTAAAAATTATCAATAATTTTTTTTTAAAATATGTTAACCCTAGTAACAAATATTGTAACGAACTGTACTGTTAAACAGTTGGGTTAAATTGAGAGGTTGTATGCCTGATTTCGCCCAATAAAGCCGTTAATTATTATTACTAATTGATTGCATGCACCTATACGAACACAATAAATTACAAAGCATTTTATATAATATAGAAAAATCGTAAACGTAGCAACATATAGTCACAGGTCAAGGTAGAGTGAGGGTGCGGTGGTTGGCAAAAAAATATATTGAAATGTTGCATTTTATACTTCCTTTGTTTGCAACTTCTTGTGTCCATCGTATCGTTTCATATATTAATCCTTTAAAATTGCAATAATGAACCACTTGAAATATATATAATATATTTTTAATTTTTACAAGTGAAAACGAGTTTTCCATAAGAAATCCATTATATTTCAAATTATTTAAAAAAGTTCCTTCATTGCAAGTGGTCCAATTTGAACCTGATGGAGCAGATATTTATTATACAATGTCACCTAATACAGGTGTAATGTTATCTAATCCAGGTGAGTCACACCTTTATTGTATGTTTTACCTGTATAATATATTTCATATGGCTAATATTTAACTATTATAATAATTTACACATGATATATTTGTATCTGTAATTAGTAGTAATTACTTGTAAGGTTATACTGTACATTTCGTGTTCTGTTAAAAATTAGCGTTAATTTTAAAGATCTTATTTAGCGATTTAATTGAAATAAAAGGAGATGTTGTTGGGCCTGGAGTTAGTTTAGTGAACTGTATTATTTATATCTGCAGTATGTGTTTAAGTCATTTGGACGTCAGTGCTAACATCTATAATACATATAAAATGATAAAAATTTCAAAACATGTGAACATTAAAAAGTGACATAATATAATTCAGTATATTGAAATTTACAGTTTTCATATTAAAAATAAATTAATGGCATAGCATAATATACTTAGCGGCAATTACATTTTTCAAACTTTTTTTTTTTTTTTTTTTTTTTTTTTTTTTAGAAGATCAAAACGTTAAAATATTTAAAATATTATATAATATATAAATATGTAGTATTTCTCTTTTTAAATGTGTTCGGAATCAGTGCAGAAATTTCGTCAAATATCGCAAAACAGCGTGTTTCTGTTTCTCCCCATCCCATAAGCGTAATGTTAAGGCTCCCGGGAACTCAGGTACTACGGGATTTGACTACAATGTTGTAAAGAAAGAAAACTGATATATTACAAAGAGATACAATTAGGATAAATTATCTTTAAAAATGTAAGATATATTTAGTGAGTCACACCATGCTAATATATTTTTTTAAGTTTTACTCCTATAAGAGTTTATATATAAATTTCAATAATTATTTTCTCTTGAAAATTTTTATTTATCAGTTTTGAGATACAACTCTTAAATTAGTAGAACAGTTTTTTTTTTTTTTTTGGCGCACCACCAATATAAACTTGCATATTAATGTGCGGGGAAAATGTTTAAAACATAAATTATTAGTAAATGACAAATTTAATCTTTTCATTTTTCTATTAACTTATATCAGATTTACGTAATCTTAATCTAATATTCAATATCACTATTACAATCTTAATCTCTCAATTGATCCACATTCATATAATCCAAACAAAGTAGCAAATTAGCTCTCAAGCATACATAGTTATATAAATTTCACACTTCAACATGTCCATTTATCGTTACTTAAATAAATATAAAATATTGTTTTTAAAAATTATAAAATAAATTATAAAAAATATTACTTGTTAAATATATTTAAAATGTTTAAATAATGAAAATAAATACATAATAAACAAAATAAAAAAAAATATATATATTTTATAAAATAATTTAAATACAGTAACAATAACAAATAAATTTTTTAGTACTTCGCTATAGAATAATTTTTTTTATATAAATATTTCTCGTATATAACTACCTCTTGCATTGATGCAACTCACTTAATATTCAACATGCATACATGCGTGACCCATACAATACAAGAATACCATTGTTGCAATATTATATACCTTTATTACATCATTTAACAAAACATCTTTCTTTATATAGAAATGAATGTAACTTCATAACCAACTTACATGAAGGTTATATCGATGATGATGAATATTTCTTAAAATTTTCTATTATATTTATGTATGCATTCACGTTAAAGTCGACGCCATGTTGGATCACAAAATAACATAGACTGGTATGGTTAAATAACATATTTTACCATAGTTTAAAAATATTATTTAGTAATACTTTTGAGATGACAGGCATTTACGTGTCATGCAGAAAGCTGCAGTTCTTGGCACGGCTAACATCGTGCGCAAAGTGCTTAGTTTGTGATCCCTCTATATGCCACACGCAGTTTCTAATAGATAATTGGTACTGGATTATTCTCACCTTCATGTGCATGAAAAAATTTAATCACCGATTAAACTATAATTAAATGCTAAATTTGCTCTTTCTATTTTTTTCCTATTAGCCTGGTATCTTAGCTTTGTAAATATGGCTCTAAAAATATTCTATAGCATTATTATATTAGTTAGAATAAAGTTTTCTCCTGAAACTTAATTGTCCGATTAAACTACAATTAATTAGCATGAAGCTCCGGTTAAAAAATCTGCAATATTATATTGCCGGATTCAGAATTTTCTTCTCTACTAGATTCTGTAAAAATTATCCGGTTAACAATTTTCGCCAGGTTAAGGTATAAATCAGAGTATTTTTATCGCACTATTAATGTGCGGGGAAAATGTTTAAAACATAAATTATTAGTAAATCACAAAGTTAATCTTTTCATTTTTCAATTAACTTATATCAGATTTACTTAATCTTAATCTCATATTCTATATCGCTATTACAATCTTAATCTCTCAATGGTATCGGTTTAAAAAATTCTTAAAAATTTACTATGGCTTAAAACACGTGAAAGTATGTCTAGTATTTCTCATTTAAATTTCTCCGTAATCGGTGGAGTAGTTTTCTCAAAAATCTCAAAAAAAAAAACGTGTTTTTCCCCATAAGCGTAATGTTAAATTAGGGGACCCTTAGCTTTCCCCGCGTCTCCCCGCGCGCTAAACCCAGCTAAACCGATAACCTCCACATTCATATAATCCAAATAAAGCAGACATAGTTACACTTTAGCAGTCTTGGGGTCGATTATCGAAAACACGATAACTATAAGATAACTATAACTATAGTTCGTTATAGATATAGTATAGATTAACACTTTTGCAAAAACTATCGTTATAGTTATAGATTAACATTTATTTCTACGATTATCGTCCAATTCGATAACGATACTTTTAAAAATTTATTCACTCAAAAAAGCAAAAAGGCTAAAAAAAAAAAATAAAAATAACAAGAAAAAGAGAAAAACCAGATACAGAGTATGATTATGAATAGCAGGTACAGACCAATATCACACCTGCTCACAGACAGTCAGTAGACAAAACGCACAAAACTGTCTTTCATAAACATATTGTTTGGAAAGTACTAAAAATAGATTTTCTAGGAATCACTTTATATAAAATATAAAACAAATACAGTTACATTTTTATAATCTATGCCGAAATGTATATTAAAAAAAAAAAGAAGAAGAAGATTTTTTTGTTTTTTTTTTCATATTTCAATTGCTTTTAAAGTATTTCTCCCCCCCCTTTTTTTTCAATAATGCATTGTTCAAATCAATGAAATTTACCGCGGCGCCAAGTTGATTGACATTCAGCTACAATGTCCAAAGTATTTTTGTTATATTGTCTGAGTTTAAAGTAAATTTTTTGAATACACTATTGTATATAGTATAAGTGCTGATTTCTAACTGGATTTGCTATTAGATTTATTTGTAATTATTGTACAATAAAATATTTCCTAAAAACAAATTAAAGTAAAATTCTTGAAAATTAGGGGAAATACTGGGCAGAGTACGGGGCAACTTTTCTCCCTCTTCTATAAAATTTTTCACGATCTCACATTATTAAAATTTTGATTTTCGTATTAGAAGTAATTTTTAAATCATAACATATTGTCTCTCCACACCGATTTTGTATTTATCTATTATAAAGTTGCAAAGTTATTCATATGTGATATAAAATCTAAAACGTACAGTACAACTTATCAGTGCAATTTTATCATTTTATTACTATTCTATAAAAAAAATGATGTTATTAAAATTTTGGAAAATATAGTATCGTTATCGTGAAATTATCGTTATAGTTATAGTATCGTTATAGTTTTCAAAAAATAAAAAGTATCGATATCGTTATAGTTATAGTGTGAGGCTAAAATATAGTATCGTTTGTAATGCCCCACCTATTTGAATAGTTGCCGCGCTAAGTGCAACGCGAGTCAACTGAGTGTTTATAAATATTATTTCCATTGCAATATAATCTTTGCTGGTCCCTTATAATTGTTTTGTCTTAAAATATATTATAATTAATATATTTTAAGAAGTGATTTAAGATGCTGTATACTTATATGTGTTTTGATTACATATGTTAAGTTGTTGTTTTGGATCTGCGTCTTCCTGCAGCTGAACAAAAGGAGACAACAAAAGGATTCTTATTTAACGTAATTATTTTTGCTTCATTGTATATTGTTGGGTTGAATTATGATTAACTGAGGTTGTTTAAAATATAAAACAATTTATTATTTTCTGTTTGATCATAAATTTGTGTAATTATCTTGGCTGTTTTTATACCAAATGCACAATATTAATTAGCGTTCCGCTCGGGATTGGTTGTGCCAATGTCACCCCATCGTCACAACCAATCCTCGGCTTGGACATAATTGTTATTGGGCAAAAGAGGAGATATTTGGTCACTCTTGTGTGAACTGGAGTGGAGTGGTTGCCAGAGAGAGGCTTCCCCACGACATTTATATTCTAAGGTAAAGTCTGATCTATTGCATTGATATAGTCTGATTTGGAACTGAATCTGTTTATTGTTTAATTAGATATTGTAAGACTGTACAATTTTAACGTAAAAGGAATAGTGTGAATAAATAATATTCTGCAACGTATTCTTTTTCTCTTTGATTTGGGTGGGTACGGGATAACCTATACTAAACAAGCATGCTGTGAGTTATTTTATATTTCATTATTGATTAAATTATTATTAGTTGTTTCTTTGAAATAAATAAATAAGCTATCAGTTGAGCATTAGGAAGCAGTAAAGTAGCAGAGCCGGGTCTTCCTTCTTGGCCGCCAAGCGCGCAGGTGTCCAGGGACTCGAGACTTCGGTAGCGGAGTGCCGCAGCAGTGCTTCGCTGGAAGATTAGCTTGAGGTTCTCAAGCTAGGTAACTGGTAGTACGCATGCTAGTTTGTAATTAAATTAGTAGTAAAGAGATTGGCTAATTGAGGCAGGACAAACTATTAAGTAAAACTAAAGTTGATTTTTGATAAGATTTATTGTGTGCCCCCGTAATACTAAAGTCATTTCCCTAGTACAACCATAGAGAGCCAGGGGGCACTACACGTTATCGTTATAGAAATTTTGGGTATCGAACCCAAGACTGCACTTTAGCATGTTGGCCCTTAACCGTTACTTAAATAAATATAAAATATTGTTTTTAAAAATTATAAAATAAATTATAAAAAATATTACTTGTTTAATATATTTAAAATGTTTAAATAATAAAAATAAATTTATAATAAACAATAATAATAAAAAAATAATATTTAATCAAATAATTTAAATACAGTATAATAACACATAAAATTTTTATTACTTCTATACAATAAATTATTGTTGTTTTTTTTATATATATTTCTCGTACATGTACCTCTTGCATTGATGCAACTCACTGAATATTCAACATGCATACATGCGTGACCCATACAATACAAGAAT
>OX439133.1:11275735-11325735 GCA_949318235.1 Ecdyonurus torrentis | reverse complement strand
TTAAAACAGGGATTTTATAATCAATATTACGTGTTTTAAGCTATAGTATTTAATTATTATTATTATTATTTTTTTATAAAATATATAAATATAACATTAAGTTTTCTTCATTGACTACCCTAATTTTACTTCTTATTTCATAAGTTATAATTTAATTATATTATATCAACATCTACATCTCGTTCTACGATAAAATTAAATATTGTAATTTTTTTATTTTACTATTCACATAATTTAACAATAACCTATAATATTTGCATCAAATTCTGTGATTTTAAATTATGAAAAATTGATTCATTGATGCCATCAATTTTTAAATTTATAAATAAAATTATAATAATTAAATATTACATATTATAATATTATTATAATATTATTAATATAATATAATATAATATTATAATATAATATAATATTATTAATATAATATAATTAAATATTATATATTTGTACCTATATATAAATTTATTATTTTATTATAATTAAAATATATTTTTAACTAAAATAGAAATTAATAGTTAAAATAACAAATATGTTAAAATGAGGTCATATTATACGATCCCCTGCTCACAGTCTCCCCTGCTCATAGGATCCCCAAAAAGGCGGGGCGAAGGTACAGGGGGATGGGAAGGGTAGGTAAGTGGGCGGGTACTTAAAGCAATTGGTCAACAAAGTATTGTAGATCGTATGATCTGTAGTTATATGATCTGGTTTTACTTATTTTAATTTATTTTATTTTTCATTAATATTATATTTGATACTGTAGATCGTATGATCTGTAGACTAAACGAGCTGGTTCTATATAAAGTATTATTTAATTTTTATATGTATTTTTCAAAGACTTTTTGATCAATTTAAAATACTAACATTAATTAGTTATACCAAATAATTATGATTTTTTTTATTAATCTGTAGATGGATAATTTTTATTAATTTTCCCTTTCATACTTATTATAATTGTCATGTCATAATTTATGTATTTATTAAAATATTCATAATGTTATGACTTATGACAATTAAGTCAATTGATCTATACCGTTAGAGCGCCAAAAGTTTGAAACTTTATTTTTTCAAATTTTGTGTATTTCATTGGTATAAATTCCAATGAATTACTTTACACTTTGCTATAGCAATTCCATTTTTTTTTTTTTTTTTTTAGGAAAAAATTAATTATATGCTTATATGTTAGAATGCTATAATTAATAGTTACAAGTATGCGCATGAGCACTTACATATTCTGTGCGTCCTAATTTAAATTAAATCGAAGTTAATCTTTTTGTAAATATATATAGAGGTTTTTTGTCATGAGGCTATCATGAGCTCTACAGTATAGAGCTCATGTCTCATGATTCATGAAAAAAAACACTCTACTATGAGATAGCAATACGAATACGGAAGACTTGTTATGCTTAAGTTTTACCAAGAGCACGTAAAACATAAATTTAACAATTTGCTCAGTTCCATAGATGTAACTCTTTTAGTACAAACCAATAACTTGGTTGACAAAAGTTTAAATAGTAACTTTTTTGTTGCTATAAACGTTATTTCTTCAACGGTAAATAGTTAGCTTTTTACATCCTTAAAAACTTTGCATATCTAACAAATCTATTATAAAAAAAGTCTAAATAGTTACTCTTTAGTTATTTTTTACGTAATCGGGCAACGTTAACTAAGTGACGGAATACTAATATACTGATGAATGCAAGTTAAGGGTGGGGGTAAAGTTATTGATACACCAATATTAATATATTTTATATACAAAAAAGGATCCAAGCCTACATAAAATACTCTTAATTTGTAATTTTTATTTTCTGTCGATTAAAGAATAGAACATCATCATACATTAAATTACTTTACTCAAAGTTATTGTCTTACGTTACTTTTATTTTTTTATTCAGTTTATATTCTCACAGAATTTTTTCATTCATGGACAAAAATGCTCAGCAATATTTATTCAGTTCAATACAATTTGTGCTAAACATAGCATAACAACTTACATTGCTATAGGGCTGTACTGCCGGCTATAGTATATTTATATCTAAAAAGAAAACTTCGAGACATTATGATCTGTCATTTGAAAGTTAATCGTAACAGCTATATACCCTATGATAACATTTTCAAAAACCCATTAAATTATTTTACAATATTTAATTTACTGTCTTATTACTTTATGCTATTAGATTTATGCTATGACATAAATTTGGTATAAATTACGTAATTTCTTCTTGCCGTATTGTTTATACGTTAAAGTTTTATGTATTATTATTTTTGTGCACAGACGCACGGAAAACTTAAGATGAGAAAACTTTAGAATATATAGCATGAAAAATTAATTTGTTCGAAAAAACAAAAACAAACAAACAAACAAACGTATTAATTATGCTAGCTCAATGCAGTGCAACATTTATAAATATTTATTTTTTCTATATTGTGTGGTGATTTCGCGTCATAATAATTTAGATGGTTCAGCATAAATACTTATAACTACAATAAAGAAACAACAGCCGATTATAAAGTGATTTTGCTCACATCCGTTTCCGTTTCAACTTATTGCGCGCATGCGTAGTAAATAGAAACGGAAGCGGATGTGACTGAAATCGCTTTTAGTCAGCCTCAAAACAGTTCTTCCTTTATCAGTCAATATAATCCAAAATAGCAACATTATGCTCTAAAATTTTAGTGGTTATTTAATATGCAGCATAAATTACGTAATTTGTTATGTCTCTGCGGTATAAAAAACAAAGTAATTTTCAATATGAAAAGTAAAAAAATTCAATTCTGCTATTAAGTAATGACTAATGAGTAAGTTCAGAATAAAAGTACTTATTGGAATATTATAAATTATTCCAAACTGTGAGTTTAATTTTATCCAAATGCATATCTTATGCACCTTTTTTAAAAAACCATATAAGAATAAGATGCAATATTATAATTCATGATATTTTAATATAATTGGGGATCCTATGAGCAGGGGAGTCTATAAGCATTTACGTCTAATTCTATATTATACTTAATTATAAAAATATATTTACGTATATAAAAGTAAATAAAATTAAATATATATATAAAAAATCAGATTATAGAATCCCCTGATTTTAAAATCCACACGACATGATTGCCAGCGTTTCATTCGCTAGACCCTGTCCCGCCCACAATTCCCTCCCTTAAGCAAAGGGGCGTATTGTAGATCCTATGATCCAGGGAGTCTATGAGCAGGGGATTCTATGTTACAGGCTCGTTAAAATAAATATATATAATGTGTATGTATATTAATTAAAAATATATATATATATATATTTTACTATTTTATTTTTAAAATAACAAAATTTTTGTTTAAAAAAAAATCACTTTTGGGTATCTTTATTTTTGTTATTCTATTTCAATAAACAAACAACACCCCCCCCCCCCCTCTCGTTATTAATTCATACTAATAATAACATATAGTAATTTTTCATATTGTTACAACGTGAAATATGATATATATATATATTTCAAACGGAGCCGCTTTGTTACAACTATTTATTAGAGCCCTTTAAATACAGCTCAAGTAAGGGGGGCGGTGCCTTTGTCATCTATTTTTTAATAAATAACCCTTATTTCATAATGTAAATAAAATAAAAATAAATAAATAATTTAAATATGAGAAATTGTCACATTAAAATATATAAATCAATAGAAATGCATTTCACATTGTCATATTTTCATTATTTTTTTGCAAAAAAATAAGTAAAAGGGGTTGGAAAAATAGAACAAAATAAATAACTTACCTAAAATTCACCAAATAATGATTATTTTCAAAGGATTTTCACTTATTAATATGGTCTATATATTTAAAGATTATTTTAACACTTTTTCACATATATTTCTTGATGTTTACGATTACAGTGGTAAATTGAATCTGAGTGAAACATTGCAGAAATTTCTCTGCAAAATTTACCTCTCCAAAACTGTTTTGTTACTCACTTTTATTTTTCACCAATAGATGTCATGTTAGTTAAATTTTATTTTGTAGTTCCAATTTTGTTTACCAGATGGCAGAAATTTTAGAAAAATTTTATTTTATAAAATATAATATATTTGAATTATTAAAAATTATTTTTATATAAAATAATCAGGTTTCAATTTTTTAATTGTGGTTAAATGATAACCATTAAATCATAGATATTCACCGTCTGTTCACCGTCCAGTAGGTCGAAATTGTTTGAAGTGGAATGAAGTATAGAATATAATAACATCAATAAAAGAAAAAAAAAAATTCATCCAACGCTATACAAGTGTGGTTATTTTTTACTTTATTCGAAGGACTGAAAAATTACTTTTATTATTTTCTTACAATAAATTAGGGTTGACTTGTTTTAACCATGTTAAGGAGTCTGCTCTGGGTAACCATATTTTAATATTACATTTGTTAATTATTATTATAAATTGCTAATATAATTTTGCTCATAATTGCTTTTTCTTTTCTTGACTCTCTTCATTTTCCTTTTCCTTTTCCTTTCCTTTCCTTTCCTTTCCTTTCCTTTCCTTTCCTTTCCTTTCCTTTCCTTTCCTTTCCTTTCCTTTCCTTTCCTTTCCTTTCCTTTCCTTTCCTTTCCTTTCCTTTCCTTTCCTTTCCTTTCCTCTCCTCTCCTCTCCTCTCCTCTCCTCTCCTCTCCTCTCCTCTCCTCTCCTCTCCTCTCCTCTCCTCTCCTCTCCTCTCCTCTCCTCTCCTCTCCTCTCCTCTCCTCTCCTCTCCTCTCCTCTCCTCTCCTCTCCTCTCCTCTCCTCTCCTCTCCTCTCCTCTCCTCTCCTCTCCTCTCCTCTCCTCTCCTCTCCTCTCCTCTCCTCTCCTCTCCTCTCCTCTCCTCTCCTCTCCTCTCCTCTCCTCTCCTCTCCTCTCCTCTCCTCTCCTCTCCTCTCCTCTCCTCTCCTCTCCTCTCCTCTCCTCTCCTCTCCTCTCCTCTCCTCTCCTCTCCTCTCCCTATAAATAACGAAAAAATAATTATGGTTATATATATATATTTTTTTTTCCTCCCTTTTTTGATGATAAAAAATAACGAAAATTTTATCGTAAATGCAATGTACGTAATCTTTCAAATAACTTTGAATTTTCTTATGGAAAAAAGCGTTTATTCACTTTATGCCTTGTTCACATTGAGCTTTTTGTAATTGGAATTGCTAATTACTTTCACTTAAGAAAATTTCTTGATTGTTAAGTAGTTACTAATTTTCCAATTAGCATTTTCACTTAAGAACTTTTTTTCTTAATTTTCCAATTAGCATTTTCACTTAACAATTTTTTTTTTCTTAAGTGGGTAATTAGAAGAATTTTATTGTTAATTTCAATTCAATTAAGAATCAAACCCAACTTGATCCTTAATTGATTTTTGGTATTGCAAATTTTTTGAAAAAGGGTTTCCAATAGATTTTATGATAAGAAATTGATAAATTAATAAGTTTTTTAACAGAATATTATAATATTTTTTATTTTTCATATTAATTTACTATTTTAGAATTTTTAGAATTATTATTATTTTAATATTATTTTTGTTTTGGGGGGTTTCCACTCAAATTTGGTACGTACATTGCATAAATACTCATGAACTTTTTTTTTTATAATTTTGTAACTTCAACCCTAATCAAATTTTTACCCCGAAAATTAAAGTTCGATCTTGTTTCTGAACATAAGAAAGTCACTTAATTACCTCTGGTTATCATAACGTGCCAAAGACAATAGGTGGTAATTAAAATGTTGTAACTTCAACCCTCATTGAGATTAGGGGTATAGTGTACCCCGAAAGTTGAATATTTTTATCCAATCACAACAAAGTTGTTTATATGATATGGGATATGGGTATAACTTGACATGCCAATTAAGCACAATGAGTATAATTGAAATTCTGTAACTTCATCTCTTATCAAGATTAGGGGTAGTTCACCCAGAACACTTCTCGTATTTAAGCGTAGCAGTCGTTTTAAATGGTTCCCATTTCTTTTTGTGGCGCTCATAAATGAGAACCTATATATTTCTTTACAAAACTAACCCGTCCTTATATTGATAAAGGGTTGAAGTTACAGAAATTTAATTATTATAACCTCATTGTGCTTGGCATGTTGAATTACCAAGGTAAATGACTATGCTGCGCTCACATAAGAAATTTATTTATTTAAATTAAAACAACAAAATTGCCCCCCCCCCCCCCCTCATATTCATATTTGTTACAATTACTATTATTGTCTTTGGCACGTTAATCTAGCCATGAATAAGCTCTAGTACTTTTGTTGCCTAGCTGCATGGCTCATGCAGATAAAGCATATGACTTCAATTTTCCCCTAAAGGTGAAATTTTTATATTTTAATATATTCACGAATATTTATGCAATTTACCAAGTTGACTGGAAAAGGCCTAAAATAAAATAATAATACAAAAAAAAGTAATAATAAATATATTATAATAATTATAAAAAATATCTATATAATTATAATAGGCCTAAGAATAATAAATAATAAAAAAATTAATAAAATTTATTAATTTATCAATTAAATGTATCAAAATCTATTGAAAAGTCTTTTTCGAAAAAAATTGCACTAAAAAAATTAATTAAAAATCAACTTGGGTTTGATTCTTACGTAAATTCAAATTTTGAAAAAAAAATTCTTCTAATTACTCACTTAAGAAAAAAATTAAGAAAAAAATTTGTTAAGTGAAACCAATTAAGAAAAATTCTTAAGTGAAAAATCAGTTTCAATGTGAACACCAATCGTTCTTAAGTGAAAGTAATTAGCAATTCCAATTACAAAAAGCTCAATGTGAACAAGGCATTTACACGATGCAACAATTAAATTTCATTGTAAGTGGTGCGCATTGTTATCTATCGACTATCCTTGATTTTCAAATAATGTATGAAGTAGAAATATCTGTTTTTAAAACACATTAAAATGTTAAAAATTCAAGCTCACTTTTTTAAGACTACAGGAAGAGAGAGAGAGAATAAGAGAGAGAGAGAGAGAGAGAGAGAGAGAAAAGATTGTTTATTATTTTCTTACTAATATTTGTTTTGAAGCCGATATAGACCCCTTGCACATCCTTGCGCTTTGTCGCCATGTTTGTGGTGCCTAATGCATTGTCCAGCATAGGGGAAACTTCGTTTTTCCTAATTTTTCACATAAAAAATTGTTTATTTCAACTCAACAAATTTTTCTCATATCCTTCGAGCTTATTAGGAGCTAGAAATAAGGCTTTGATTGAGGTTTGAAGCTTTTTTTGCTATTAAAAAAATAAAAATGATGTTTTTCCTATGTTGGCCTATGTATTCCTGACCAACAAAATGGCGGCTCTTAAATATGAGTGCAAGCGGTCTATATGTTAAGTGATTTTGGGCACAACCGCTTCCGTTTTTACTTACCCGTACTATACGCTTGCGCAGTACTCCAAAACGAAAGCGGATGTAAGTCAAATTGCTTATAGTTGGCCTTAACGAAAAGTGTGACTGACTTGGACCGGAAATCGTTAAAAGAGAAACTATATAATATCATAATAAATCTTTGTAAATTATTTATTTCCAGCAAAACAAATAACAGCAGTATAATTTTCAAATGAAATCGAGATAATTTAATTTTTTTTTCCGCAATAAGTTTTTAATTTAACTAAAATTTGCTTCTAAAATTTGAAAGTCAACATTGGCAAGTAATCTTTAAAGTGAAGTAACTTAAATATTTGATCATGTTTTCACTTTTTTGACGTAGCTAAACTTTTAAGTAACATTTCTTCTTTACTTTGAGATAATATTATAATTCGCGACCGTCTAGTTTGCGAGATATCAATACTATACTCCCTTTTAAAACAGTTATTCCTTTATCAGTTTATCAGAACTATAAAAGGTTTACTATAAATCTAGAAAAAGAAAATGAATAAAACAATACAAAAAAATCAAAAAATGTTTAAAATTTCTGTATTATATTAAACACAGAAAAAAAATATACACACAATGTATTAATTTTTTTACATACATAAAAATGAAAGTACAATATACATAATACATAATTAGTAAACAATTCAATAATTTGTTAAAATTAAAATATTTTTTACTAACAATATTCTAAATATTTTTTTTTGTGTGAGATACTGAATATATACATAAACATTAAAACTATTGAACACACATAAATATAAAAAAATTAAATATATTACATCTCTTTCTTATAGTTTAATTAAGAATATTAATAATTTGTGATGATTGTTTTTAAGTACATTATTTTAATATATTAAAATTTCTTTTCAATAAAATTTACTTAAATGTAAAAATTCTTTACTTGTATAATTTAGTTTAATGTTATCCAAAAAACAGGCATATTAATTTGCCCAATACATTGGTGGTAAAAATCATAGTATACAAATTTGCTAAATAATATAACCATGTAGTAACGTTATCTCAAAAGCAAAATATTTATAATTATGAAATTCTATTTTGAATAGCTAAAATATAACAAGAATGCAAGATATTAAAAAAAAAAAAAAAAAAAAAAAAACGCGTATTTTGCACACAATAAAAATATATTCGCAATTTTATTTTATTTAAAACAGAAAGTATTTTTTAAGAACCTTTTGTTATTAACGTTAAAAGTTCATAATATTAGTTGAAAATATTCTTCCTTTGGGCAAATTTGTTTCTAAGATTCTAAAAAAAAAAAAAAAAAAAAAAAAAAAAAGACAAATTATAATAATTAAATTATTTTAGTGATACTGTTTTATGATAATAAAATTGTTGAAGACTATTTTTTTTTTTTTTTTTAATTTGAAAGTATGGCTATTATTGTAAAGATATTCTGTTACTAGATAATGTGCATGATTCTAGCTCTATTGTCATATTATTGTTATTATAAAGCAGAGAGAAAATATCATTTTATTGATTGAGTAAGTCAATTTATAAGGGTTGCGTAATTTTAGATGAAAAAGAAGAAAAAAAAACTCGTTTTACAGCAATTTTCACAAATTAGATAAATAGTATTTTGAGAACATTATTTTATCACAGATTTATATTTAAAAATAATTACAATTTTGAAATAATAATTAATAAATATTTTAATGTTAAATATTTTTAAAAATATTTAAATTTATTAAATTTAACATTTATCTTTATTTAATTTTGTTGATATTTGTTTTAATATTTTTTTTCTATTTAAATAAAAGTTAATATATATAAATTATTTCCGTTCTTTGAATAATGAAACAAAAAATTGTTAATCCATGAACAATGATTGTTTGTGCTGCATATCAATATTTTATTACAGTAATTATATCATATCCACTCTGATATCTTGGTGATTGTATGTGCTTTGAAAATTACATTCGAAAGACACGAAGACACGTATGACTTGTAGTCGAATTAGCTGAATATTATATACAGCACAATATTCTAACCTCTGTAATTGCAATTGCTTATCAAAAGCGTAGAACACCTTGAACAAAAAAAATATGTCGAATAATACATACCTAAATATCAACGTTGATTTGGCCAGTGATTAAATTATAATTTATTTGACATTCACAAAAATACAGCTGCAGGTTTATGACGTCACAGATCACTATAGTCCACGTCTGCGGAAACAGGTGAGCTGTGACGTCATAAACCCGCACGTGTCATTTTGTGAATGGAAAATGAATGACTCCAGCCAAATCAACGTTGATATTTAGAGGTATGCTAAGATATTATCCATGTTTTTTTGTTTTTGTTTTGTTTTTTTTTTTTGGTTCAAGGAGTTCTACGCTTTTAAGTCATTCAAATTAATGAAAAATACTTGAACTAGTAAGTGTAAAAAAAAAAAAAAAAAAAAAAAAAAAAAAATCCATTTAAAAACAGAGTTTTTTTTTTTTTTTTTTTTACTTTTACGAGTCAAATGTCTGCTTTGTATTTTTATTTATATAACTCAAGGCGGCTATCCAGTATATTAAAGTGTTTTTGGAAAAAAAAATAACAATAATAAAATCTTATGGGTTATGAGTTTATTGGTTTGTCTAATTGGTTTGTCTAATTGGTTTGTCTAATTAGACAAAAATTATCAACATTTAATCGCAACATTTTGAGTTGTAGAGCTGTGCTGTAGTCTTTCATTTTGAGCAATCTGAAATCCAAATCTTCATTTGTTTTATTTTTCGGACAGTCAAATTGTAAGACTATAGCGCGCTTAAACAAAAAAAAAAAAAAAATATATATATATATATATATATATATATATATATATATATATATATATATATATATATATATATATGATAAACGTACTCTTATATCAATTTTTGCCTTAGATGCAAGAATAAACTCATGCTAATATTTTTTAACCACTTTATTTATTTTTTTCAATGGATCTACACCATATGAAATGATGATATAAAAAGTCATCATATCGAGAGGGGGAAAAAAAAAAGAAAAAAAAAGGCGTGATAAATGGCTAATTGCTAGTCATTTTGTTTCTCAAACAAGTAAAATTGTATGTAAGTGTAACCTATCTAACATTGTAATATTTGACTCCTTTTTTAATCATTATAGCAGGGTTTTTAAACTGCGCTGCTAAATGGACAGTTTTTGTAATTTTAAAGGATAGGATGACATTGCTGCGAGCACATCTTTTGCTACGTCTTCTAAGATAGGCTACTTCTCTACGTCGGGTAACATCCATTAAAACATCCACTAGTGAATGAAATATAATGCCATTAGGAAATATTAATAAGATTTTATATCTGTGCATTTTAAACTTAAAAAAAAAAAAAAAAAAAAAAAAAAAAAAAAAAAAAAAAAAAAAAAAAAAAAAAAAAACGATAAATCAAAATGAAATTGACCACTGGCAATGAATGAACTTTTTAAAATAATTTGAAATATTCTTAATGCATTTCTTATTGAACATTTAAAAACATTATTGCAAAGTGGTCTATTGATTGCCAAAATTGCCAATTGATAATTTATTAAAAATTTAAGAAAATTTCATGATTAATTATATATTGATAATTTCTTTTCAAGTAAATTAGTAGATTCACGATTTGCATTTTCTTTTTCATTGATGGAAAAATAAGTGATTTTTTTTCCATTTAAGAAAACCATAACAGACCACTTGCAATGAACAAATTATTTAAATAATTTTAAACATTTTTAATGAATTTATTATTGAAAAAATGTAATCATAAATTTTACATTACAACAATTTCAAAAAAACGTTCATTGCAAAGTGGTACATTATTATTTTCTTGCAACAGTGAAAAAAACTATCATAAAAGTCGTGAATTATCAGAATTTAATTTAAAATTCTATATAAATTTTAAAATTGTTAAAGATACATTAATTAGTTTAAAATTGTTAAAAAGTCATTAAAAAGCGCAGAATTATATATTTTTTCATAAATATTTATTTTGTCTTATATTACTATGAAGCTTGAAGCTATTTTATAAAGTTAAAATTTTATTTCATCATAGATACAATTTAATCAATTAATGTATATTTTTAAATACACATATTATAATAATAATTTCATATAGTTCTATATATTACAAATCATAATAATAAATAAAAATAGATATAAATAAATTTAACCCCTTTTATAGCTTTCTATTTTTAAGGGTGTTTGATAAATATATTTTTCTCTACTCTGATACAGAGGTTTTAAAATTATATTATTATAATAATTTTAGTATTATTATTATTTTTTTTTTTAGTTTGCAAAAATTATATTATGAAAAAAAAAATCATTATTATTAAAATTTAGTAGAATATTAAAAATACTCGTATATTAAAGAAATTACCAAAAATGGTATAAATTAATATGAAATTTCAATTTTATACAAATTTTAAATTTATATTAATTCTGTTTCCAGATTATTAATGTTTTTTTTCGCTTCTTATTTTTATTTTAAATTAATGGTAATATTTTAATTTAAAATCATAACAATCATAACTGTTTTATATTTAATGATAATAATAATAATAATAATGATAATTAAAAAAAAAAAAAAAACGTGTGCATCGTTTATTATATGACAATTAAACTTTATATTTTTTTATAATTTTTGCAAACTAATTTAACATAAAATCTATATTATATAACTCTAAATACATAAAAATGACTTAAAATGACCTATTATTTTTTTAAGGTACAAATCTCAGCGTCAAATTTCTTTATTCCCGGCAGATCCACCTTCCCTAAAATATTTGTTTTTAGGGAACATATTTTTCTTACATAATAATTATACATTTTTAAACAATGATGAAAAATAAATTACCTATTTAAATTTTTATACATAGGTAAATAAAAATAGAACAAAAGTTAAGACATAAAACTCACTGTTGTAATGTAGAGGTCATGATTAGATTTTTTTATTTCATAATTTAGCCCTTCAAAAAAAAAAAAATAAAAAAAAAAAAATAAATAAATAAATAAATAAATAAAATTTACGAGAGGTGACAAAAATTGCCTGCCCAATCATTCATAATATTTGTGTCAATAGAATATGAAAAATATCCACTTAAATGAAAAATAGTAAAATTATTTTGACGGTGTGATTCTATGATTTTAGTGTAATCAATTAAAGCATAACGTTATTATATTGAGAATATAAAAATTATTACTCCTAATCTATAAAGATGATAGAATATTTTGTCTTACGGTATTTGAGAACTTTTTACTTTATAAATGTACGTGTTTTATTTTTTTTATAGTTGTGTAAATTTCAAAATGAAGTAATTATAGATGTTAATTAAATGAAATAATTATATTAAGGGGGTAGGTGACCGAGTGATATCTCGCAAACTAGGACGGTTGCGAATAATAATAATAACACAAAGTAAAGAAGAAATGTTACTTAAAAATTTAGTTATGTCAAACATGTGAAAACACGATCAAATAATTAAGTTATTACACTTTAAAGATAACATGTAAATGTGGAAATTTAAATTTGAGCAGGAAATCTTAGTCAAATTAGAAACTTATTTACAATTGAAAATGTCCTTAAAATTTTTTGTTAGTATTAAAAAATATATTTTAAATTTACTTGATTTTTTTTTGAAAATTATAGTATTTGTTTTATTGGAATTAAATCATGTACAAAGAATTATTAGGAAAATATAGTTGTTCTTTTAGCGATTTCCGGTACAAGTTGGTCCCCCACCGCCTTAATATGATTAATAAGACAAAGTGTACAGAGGCTAATTCAAACAGTGTCATAATATTAAGTGAACCATTTTAAATGTCACAATTTGAGTTGGGTAAAATTTGCTGCGTCTATGCAGTTTCAAAAGAAAAAAAAAAAAAAAAAAAAAAAAAAAGCAGTGTGAATTAGTCTTTAGGGGGGAAAAAGTTACAGTAAGTGAAATGGCCTTAAGAAAAATTTTTTTTTTTGCTGTAAATAAAATAGTTTTAAGTTGGGGAAAAAAAAAAAAAAAAAAAAAAAAAAAACTTTCATTGTGTGATATAGCCTATTGAAAACATATAACTTCTTTTTATGGGTGTATATATATATTTAATTTCAATGACTATATGACTATGTTTAATTATTGTTTAAAAATGGGGGATGGCTATGCGGGTTTCACTAGTTGTTCAGGGTAGGAAACGGTGAAAGCAACCCCAGGACACAGACTGCCCGATTAAAACCACGTGCCAGTGGGAAAACCATCCCCAAATTAGCATATCAAATTTTATATAGAGTAACAAATTTTTAGTCTGCCCTCAAATCTGATTACCAGGTACTTCTTAGCGCAATTAAAGTAAGAATTAAAACTTTAAAATATGTGATTAAACTGTTAAAATATTGGTTATATTTTTATATATTATATTTTTAAGTTTTTGAGAAGAATTTATAGTTTTAAGACGAAATATTTGCAATATTTATGGTGAAAAATTTGCAAACTTTTTGTGATGCCATCTATGTGTTAATAAGGTAACTAATTTTTGTACTAAAAATATTTATAATAATAATAATATTTATAATAATAATAATGTCAATCTTGTTTTGTACTATATGTGTCAAGTTTGATAATGTTTGTGTGTGTTTGTGTCTTCAAAAAAAAAAAAAAAAAAAAAAAAAAAAAAAAAAAAAAAAAAAAGGCAATAAATACCCAATTTTATTGTTAATCGTTTTTTTTAAAAGATAAATTTTTTTTTCTTCTTCTTTCCAATACAGTGTAAATAGTAAATATACTAAATTTTCTATTAATTATGAAATTAGATAGGCTAATAATAAAATCCTAGAATCACACCGATACATTTATAAACATTGAACATTTTGTCCCCTTTTCAAAATTAAATTTTAGTATGTAATTATTTAATTATTGGATATTCTTAAAGAGCTTTCTTAATATTACATTTTTTTTTCATTACTTTTTTCCGTTAATTTTTTTAATTATTTTTTTTTATAGCAACTTTAGAATTTTAAAAATTTTATTTTCCAAAGTTTCTCCGATTATCAATAACAATCACCTAACAATGGTATAAATATGGTATGTAATTCCATTACAACTAATGAGAAAATGTAAACCATTTCAAAATCAGATGGGGGAAAAAAAAAAAAAAAAAAAAAAAAGTGAAAAAATCGACATGACCTCTACTATACTTCTTTAATCATTTTAATTAAAACCAGTCTTTCTTTTTTACACTTCTAAAGGAAAAACTTGAGTAACTTTTCCTATTCCTTTACTTCTTCCCTCTCTAAAGAGCAGTCTTTGACCGACGCTAATATGTTCTGGATGTCTCACAAACCTAAACACCACCGACGCTCTCTCGTTCGTGTGGATCCCCGACGCTGCCATAATTCCAACAACTATCGCTGTCTGTCGTATATTACCCAAGTGGACTGTACATTGGAATCCTTTGTGGATTGCAGTTGCGTGATATAATACTTGGATTGTGGCCTGGAACATTACGACAATAAGAGTACGTTAGTTATTTGTCATTCATTGCTTCTCTCTGAGTCTGTAATACATTCTGTTTTCTCTTGGAGTTAAGTGTCAAAAGCTGTTTAATGTGTTTATTATATCTGTGCTAGCAAGATTTCAACTAAACTATGGGACTCTTTTCACTATGGTAAGGCCCTTGCTGGTTTCTCCTATACTTTTCTTTCATTTTCATCATATCTAAACACGATGGTTTATTTTCCTTAACAAATCATATTTTAATAGAATATAATTTGTCATATTTTATCAAAAATTTCATGTCATTTTTTTATGTTAATGGTATGCAACTGGAATGTATAACAATTAAAAGCTTTTGTTTATTACGATTGTTTTTTTTTTTTTTTTAAATATTAACCTATTATTCTTTAAATTTCACTAAATTGCATTAATAGAACAAATAAAAACAAATCAGAGTTCCATTGCATTGAAAGTTATTAGGATGTACAAAACATTTCATTTTTAATATTTAAATACCAATTGTATTTGTAACTAATGTGATTTTTATAACTTTGGGATAAATAAAAATATTTTGTGGACAGGGATGTAAGCATTAGCTAATAGGGATGCCTTGTGAACAAACGAACAAGAGAGAGAGAGAGAGGTATTAAATTTATTCCTAAAAATAACTGGAAAAAAAAAGAAGAAGAAGAAAAAAAAAAAAGAAAAAAAGAAAAGAAAAGAAAAAGAAAAAGGAAAAAAGGCAAATCTACGTGAACATCCCTCAAATAATTTGCTTAGTTGTCCTCACCTGGAAGTACAGACAGCAGTCCGGACTGACATCAGGAGAGATGAGGAACATTCCCTTCCTCAGACCAGGTACTTCAGGATGTAAAGCTAAGCTGGCACTCTGACTGGCACGTACCACACGACACGCTGCTTTGTTACGATGTACAGACTGCACTTGCACTGGACTGAAGCTGCCGTCATCCATCGGACCTATCGTCATACAATATAGTCGAGTTAGTCATACAATATGGTCTAAATAGTAATAATTTCAAAGAGGAATACTGTGATATTTGTAGTATCATATTTAAGAAAAACAAAATTTCCAGGTAATACAACAATTTTTAGAATTTTCTGATCACAATACAACTTTTCTAATTGTAATTGTTAAGTGAGCTCCATAAGAACGCATGTTATGTTAATCAAATAAATAACAATCATTCTACAGAGCAATAGGAGCCACTTACAAATTCAATTTCTTCCTGGGTTAGAATATTTTTTCTACCTCACACCTCACACCCCTGTAAGTGTAAACTCATACTATCTCCCATTCCCCAATTTTTCCTAATCTATGTGTTTTTCTAGCACATCTGTTATAATTATCAATTATAATTAGAAAAAGCTTTTTGTAAACAAGCTTGAGAACTACAAGTTTTTTTTTAATTGCTTTTTAAAACATTTAAATAATATTGAACTGTTGGTTACAGGATTTTTTTACGTACCATTATTTCATAATACTGTAATGTAAAACAATGACCATTCTGAATTTGAGAGAGAGAGAGAGAGAGAGAGGTACTTCATCGACCTTAATAAATTAAAAATCAATATCTGTACGGCTCAGAAATATAAAAATTTGTTGTAACTTCTCTTATTTTTAATTTATTTTACAATATTTTATCAGAATTTATTAACGCATAAACAACAACAATAATAAAAACAATGTAAATTCATTAAAATACTAGTATCTTTATGAGGCTATTCTGTGCAGCCCTGTAATTTGTTACTTTTTTTTCTTTTCTTTGTAAAATTGAGTACATGAGCAGATACAAAAGTAAACAAGCACCGTGTATATCTACATAAAGACGTTGATTGTTGGTGCAGACTTACCAATGAGCAAGTTCATTCCCTCGGTGACGATACCCTGAGTCAAGAGTCCTCCCACCACAACACCAACTTCTGGGACTCTGAAAGTCTCATCCACTTGGAATTCACAGCACTCCTGTAATATTAACATAAATACTTATATTATAAATCAAAAGAAAAGAAACAAACTAACTTGTAAGTCAAGTTGTGAGTAATTTTATCCGTCTTTATTTATTTCAATTTTAGGCCATTTTGCAGCCAAATTTATTCTACAAGGTAAAGTAAAAAGACATTACTGCAAGGTTAAAAAAAAAAAAAAAAAAAAATTTTGTATTATTTTCCTCAAGAAAAGCATTCAGTAAACCATTTGATAACTTAAATTTGCAAGAGATTTTTTTTTTAATTCATCTTATTATTTAATATTATGCGTATTAGGAAAAAACCATCGCGGTTAGTATTAATAAGTTTAAAAAAATATTTAGAAAATAGTTGGTAGAGATTAGAGAACGTTGAATTGAAAATTAATAAAACGCGAAAATTCTCTAATTTAAATAGTAAATTGGGACTAGGGATCAAATATTCTAGCTTGAGCTAGTTAAAAAGTAGACGTTAAAGGGATGGAGGTATAGTGTCAAAATAAAATATGATGTGCCTAGCATCTCACGTTCTCACACTACGTCAAAGACACAACATTATAAAACAGCATCAGACTTACTCTTTGCCTTAGACCGGTTTCGTCCTTTACCTAGGACTCATCAGTAAGGCTCGGCAGAGAGCTCTGTACAGCTAGAGATGGCTCACACCACATCTGCTAACTGACTGAGCTGAGGAAGCAAGTGGCAGTCGCGTATGCTGTTTTATAATGTTGTGTCTTTGACGTAGTGTGAGAACGTGAGATGCTAGGCACATCGTATTTTATTTTGACACTATACCTCCATCCCTTTAACGTCTACTTTTTAACTAGCTCAAGCTAGAATATTTGATCCCTAGTCCTAATTTACTATTTAAATTAGAGAATTTTCGCGTTTTATTAATTTTCAATTCAACGTGCTCTAATCTCTACCAACTATTTTCTAAATATATTTTTAAAGTTATTAATTATTTAATATATTATTATTATTTTTTTGCATTTTAGATCATTTACGGCCAAAAATATATTTCATGGTAAAGTGGACTTATCAGATCACCCTTGCTATACACATGTTTATAATTTACCTGCTCCAGTCTGTCTCTCTCCTTGGCACTAATACCAGGTGGTAACACAAACAAGAAACTCCTCAGTAAGTCCAGACCTTCCCCACTCACTGACGACACACAGAATATTGGCACCACCGAGTGAGTTAGTTTAGACTTGGCGTTGGCGGCCGTCATCACGTCATCTGGTCCTTGGACCTGAAGGCACAATACATCACATGTTTAATAACGAAGTTCTATCACATTACTGTGTATCAAACACTTTTCATACCCTTTCATTTAAAATAAAAATTATCACAATTATTTTTATTACTTTTAAAAATAATTGAAAAAAATATGTACCTAAATATGCAGCTAAGTAAACAATTTCTAGTTAAGGCGGAAAATCAGGTACTGCGGGATTTGACCAACATAATTTGAAGAAAGAAAAATCTGAATTTTTGAATTAGGATAAAGTATCATCAAAAATGTAAAAATTTAAGGTCACCATGCTAGATTTTGAATTAAGATTTTTTGAACTTTTAGTTCCATAAGAGCCCATGTTAATTTCAATAATTACTTTCTCTCTTATCTGATGGTCACTGTTTTTTTTTTAAATTTATTTTAGATAACTGTTACTGTTACTAATCAAATTGCATCGTACAGTTTTGTATTTAGATTTTAAGATACAATCCATTTAAATAAAACCCTTAAGTTGAATAAGGGCTTGATTATCTGCCGAAATACAAGAAATTTCACGACTTATATGATGAATTAGTGTCTATACCCATTGCTGTTATGGAGTGTACGGAATAAATCTTATGACCAGTCTTTGACGAGGGATCAGCTTCCGTTGGGTTCGGCAAGTGTAACCATCTAGTGGAGCTGAGGGGGGGTCACACAGACCCTGCTGGAAATAGGAGACCTTCGGGGACGTATACTACTCTAGCTTAGAGACATGTGACTAGCGTTAGACCTGCTTGCATAGACTAATCTGTTCTCCGTTGTCACGGCGATGGCTTTGACGTTTCTATAGCGTCAAGGTAAATGAGTACAAGGGTTAAAGGGTGGAGAGGTATAGCGTCCTTCGGTTTGAGCGCCTCTTTCATTCAGTTTAATCCGAGTTCGTAGAAATACTGATGCCAATGCGACCGGGTTTATGTCTTATCGACACTAAGATGCCAACTTGTTTTCCACGCCCTACATTACATGTTAGCTATCCTCAGTTAAGGGGAGACAGTTACACTATGAGTTGACTGGTTAAAGCTGGAACACGCTGACGGGTAGTTCCAGGGCACGTACTGGTACGGTCTTCATCAAGTGCGTGAGATTCTGGGACTTTTGGGCTCGAACATACATTGATATTGTCGTAGCTTATCAAAAGCGGATCCACGAGAAATACATTTTTGTTACATGAGATTTTATTCTTTCTTTTTTTAATCAACACATTCAAAAATTTGAAAGAAAAAGATAGGAGAAACTAGCAAAAATAAGGGCCTTACCATAGTGAAGAGTCCCATAGTTTGACTTTGGTCAAAATCTTGCAATTACAGATATAAAAAGTAACACATTGGAAATATTTCAGCAATAAACTCCAAGAGAGATGGAGTGTGTTATATCTTCATCAGTCCTTACAGACTTGGGCACTTTGAAGTTAATTGCCAAAATATTTCCAATGTGTTATAGTTATTTTTATCTGCACTAGCAAGATTTTCACCAAAGTATGGGACTCTCTTCAGTCTTCACTATGGTAAGGCCAGCGCTGGTTTCTCCTAGCATTTTGTTTCAAATGTATCATACCTAACAACGGTGGTTTATTTTCCTTAATATATCACATCACATTCAACAATTCAAATTAAAATACATATTTCCAGAGTTATATTGTGGTAAGTTAGGCCCTTGCTGGTATTTCTATCCTTTTCTTTATTATTGATCCAAACTGTGATTTTTTTTATTCCTTGAATGAGGAAGACTAATGATATTTGGGACAGTATTTGAGCATATTTTTAGAAAGAGTATAACTAGTATAGTAGATTCTATTGAAGTCAATATTTACCTTTATTATTTACATTTCAGTAATTATGTAATTAATGATTTAAAAATGAGAGTTACGAGAGTTAAGAGTTAAATTTGCAGTGGAGTTTCATTGTCTTTTGCAAATTTGCGCTTTAAGATTTGCAGAAGACAATTAAACTCCGCTGCAAATTCAAACAAAAGAGAATTGTCACAGGTTTCTGGGGTGTATAACTCTCATTTTTAAATGAGGTAGAGGAAACTTAGATAACAAAAAAAAAAAAAAAAAAAAAAAAAAAAAAAAAAAAAGTAGTTTCTCCATGTTGACAGACAGACAGAGACAGACAGACTCACCAGTAGTGGCACCCTCCTTAGTCCATGAGGTGCAGTAGAGAGAGCAACATTAAGAGCCTCCAAAGTGGCCTGCACTCTTGAAGCTCCCAGGTCAATCTTAGTTAAGATGACAAAGAGAGGTACGTCCAGCGCTAACGCAAGTCCTAAATGTTCCAGGGCCATGTCCCCCAGACCTGCTCCTGCACTGACGACCAGCATCACGTGATGTGGGGAATACCCAGTCAGTCCTAGTACTGTGGTCTTGAGGTACTTCTGGTGTCCAGCAAGGTCAAGGAACGACACCAACTTGGTGGAGCTCTCGCAGATTGTTTCGTGGGTTACTAACTCTTTGTAGTTTAATACGCTGCCCTGAAAACAAAAATTAAAGTATTAAAAAGTGAAAAAAAAAAAAAAAAAAAAAAAAAAATCAAACAGTTACAGTTTAAATTAATTTTGATGCTTTTTTTTTTAAATTGTAATTAATTTTTTAAAGCTTTTTTCAGCTGGTTTAGATGTAATATGCCAGATATGTAGCCAGGCCTAAACCACATACTTTCAAAAATGATATTTTGAGAAAAATAAACCATTACTGATGGATATGATAAAATTAAAAGAGAAAAGGAAAGCAGAAACCAGTAAGGGCTTTACCATAGCAGATTACGCAAAATAAAGTCATTTAAGACCAATTTGTTTTCATCATTCACCAACATTTTTTGGTTTGTTAACATTTTTACCATTTTTCCAAAAAATTTACCATTTTTCAACATTTTTGCACCATTTTTTGCGGAAAAAATCACCTTTTTTTGTGACATTTTTTGAAAAAAAAAAATAATAATAAAAAAAAATAATAATAAAAAAAAATAAATAAAATAAATAAATAAAAAAATCACCAAAAAATCCGGTCTTTAATAATGATCAATAGCTTTCGGTACTAAACTCCAAAAGAGACAAAATATGTGCCTTCATAAGTCCTTAGAAACTCAGGGAGAAACTATGAATCTGAATTCTCTGAGTCTGTAAAGGACTGACAATGCATAACACACACTAATTTCTCTGAGTTTACTGATGAAAGCTACCCAAGTTTTTTTTTTTTTTTTTTTTTTTTTTTTTTTTTTTTTTTTTTTTTTTTTTAATCTCTGTGCTAGCAAGATTTTCACTGAACTATGGGACTCTCAACATGATGTAAATTGTTTTTGTAAATATGTTTGACTATCATTTCTTGTGCTATTTTTAAGCAATAACCTGGACTGATGCATATTTTTATGTATTGTGTGTATAGGATGAAAGAAATTAATTTTGAATTTGATGGTAATGCCCTTGCTGGTTTTCTCCTATCCTTTTCTTTTAATTTTATCAACATCATTTTAATACTACTATTAATAACCATGATTCATTCATTCATTCATTCAACCAACCAATCATTCATTCATTCATTCATTCATTCATTCATTCATTCATTCATTCATTCATTCATTCATTCATTCATTCATTCATTCATTCATTCATTCATTCATTCATTCATTCATTCATTCCTTCATTCCTTCATTCCTTCATAATTAGCATACTTTACTTCTATATTAAAAACTCACGTAAAAAAAGTAAATAAAAACAAAATAATACAAATTGTTGCGCCAATGTATGTTATTCTCACCCGTGAATCAAATCCTAATATTTCATGTGAGATGGATGAGGTTCTCCCCGACTGTACTTCATGTAAATGTCTGAACATGTTGAGTCTAGCTCTACCACGTCCATTGTCCAGCTGTCCTTGCGTGAGTACACCCAGCAACGTGGACTTGCCTGCGTCAGCGCTGCCTACCACGGCAACTCTCACCTCAATACTGTGCTGGTCATCAGGAACCTATGACATACATCAATCAATCAATCAATCAATACAGTTCAGTGTAAGGAGATTGAGTTGTATCTGACAGCTTGCAAGACATCTACAGTATGCGTTTGTCAATCTTATATTGCAAAATTTATAATTAAAATTTAATGTGGGGCAAAATAAAATAAATTTGTCACAAAAAAAAAAAAAAAAAAAAAAAAAAAAAAAAACTGGAATAACATTATTAACTTTGGTTTATCCTAATTTTTACATTGTCACTTTTTTTTTTTTTTTTTTTTTTTTTGTAATACTGCATCTGGATACTCAAGGAAGTATTTTTTGTTCTTTTTGTCAAATAAAGAAAACAATGATTTTAATAACTATTTTTAATAGGACCACCTAAGACAATTGGTATGACATGTAAACAGTAAACCACTAAAGTTCTAATATTTTTAAATTTTTAGTTCTTTTATTGTTGTTTATTCCATTGCTACCCCAAATATTGCATTTTTTTAAAAACTTTATTTTATTTATTATATATATAATATATTATATTATATATATTATATATATATATTTTTTTTTTTTACTTTCTTACTTTTCTGACTAGGACCTCCGCCACCTTCCTCTGCTCTCGACTGAGCTCCTCCTCTTGACTGGAGGTGACGACTCTCTGTCTCAACACAGTCGTCGTGGCTCCCAACTTGTGAGCCATCTGCTGCAACGTCTGCAGCGAAGCACGCAGCTCTTGTGCAGACAGTCCAGTCAGGATCCCACTGTCCTCAACACCGATCTCGTAGATTGCTTCTCCTTGACCTTCTCGCAGCCGCCATTTCATCTAGGAAAATATAGCAATCATTGTAGACTTATTATTGTAGGACTTATGGGTCAAAATAAATTTAGTATACAATTGAGTGACTATTCTCAAAATCTTTGGTACAATATCTAGCAGGAGCAAAATACTACATACAAGAAAAAGACACACTCGGCCAATTAAGGCCGCCACGAAATTCAAAATGATTGTCTAAGCCAATCAGCAGAGGTCACGTGATCAAAATAGACCAATCACAACTGCACTAAAATTAACATGGAACCAGTTGGTGTCCCTATCTTGTATGTGGTAAGGAGTAAAACTTATGGGTTCCAAGAAAGCTTATGGGTCGTGTAACAAAATAAGTGCATACTTCAGTGACCATGTCATCAAAATACTATCTACTATAACTATTGCTTATGGTTTTCATTAAAAGATGACATAATATGGGTCACAAAGTAAATTCAGTATGCACTAGTGACTATTATCTTCAAAATCTAATCTAGTATGACCCAATATGTTATGACTTATGGTTTCCAAGAACGGTTATGGGTCACATGGTCACATAACAAAATTAAGTGCATATTTCAGTGACTATGTTATCAAAATACTATCTAGTACAACAATGACTTATGGGTTACTTTCCGAGATGACTTATGGGTCACAAAGTAAATTCAGTATGCACAGGGGCTGTATCTTCAAAATCGTATCTAGTATGACCCTATTATTTTATGACATGGTTATGACTTTGACTTATGGGTTCCAAGATGACTTATGGGTAGTAAATTTTATGGGTACATATGTACATACCTGAGTGACTAGATGCTCAAAACGTTGTCTAGAAGGATTAACCAACTTCAATTTATACTCTACATTTCCTAATTGTGGCTCTGGAGGTAATTGATCTGAGAAATATAAATCATCTCTCGCCATAAGTTCTTCTCTAGCGAGAAACTGCGAGACTTCCCGAGACATGGATGGAGAATCTGAAGAACTATGACTGGATTCCCAACCTTCGTCACTGGAGGACGACCCTGGATCAAATAAACCTAAAAATGACTCCATACTGAAACATAAGAGAAATAAAACCGAACTGTTAGTCAAAATTACATATTATCTATTGCATATTAAATTTGTACTCAGAACCTTGATAATATATTTTAACATTAAAAAACTCGCAATGTTCTTCTTATGAGAAAAACACGTCCTGGATTTAAATGGTAAAATATATTATCGCGGTCCAAAAAGAAAAAAAAATTATAATAATAATAATAAAAAATTAAAAAAAAAAAAAAAAAAAAAAAAAAAAAAAAAAAAAAAAAAAAAAAAAAACATCACTTGCATCATACGCTCGGTCACTGCAACATCAAAAATTGCTAGATTTGTTTTCTGGCCGACCAAAATTCGTGTAATCGTCAAAGAGCCCTCAAATGAGGTATACATGTCTTAATATAAATGAGTATGTATAGAAAAATCAGTTTGGAAAATGTTTTATTATAAGATACATTCCAATTTAATTAAAAAAAGGGGGGGGGGGGGTGTCTTTGATATAGTAACCCCATAAGATTTTATATTAATTTTCATCATTTTTTTTCTCTCTTTCAGCTTCGAGATTTATATAATATGCAAATGTCATGACAAAAAAATTGGTGAGTAGCTTTTAAATTCTAGGGATACGAGCCTTTTACTTATACAAAATTAGGAATGTAAAAAAAAAAAAAAAAAAAAAAAAAAAAAAAAAAAAAAACTGCAGTTTTTGGGGTAGTGGTGTAATGAAAATATATAAAAAAAATAAAAATAATAATAATATCACAACTAAAATTGAAAATAATTCTCTACTACAGACTGTATAATATTTCTTTCAATCAACAAGCAACTTAAACTGCATTATCTCGCACTCTACTGCAATATTTATCAAACAAAATGAAATATAAAATAATAATAATAAAAAATTACGATGATAAAAATGAGAACGATTGTTTATATTTTTAATGTCACGCTCGGAATTTTATGTAGGTCAATGACCTAATTATAACAGCTGATTACAGGTGTTTCACGCTACCTATAGTCAGCTGATTGTATGAGTATTATTGTTGTTATATTTTATGTTCCTTTCACTTATTTCATTCATTGCATCAGGATTAGGTAATATGAAATATTTTACTTATATCGCGTGAAAGTTAAATGTTATATTTAATTTTATGTTATTTATTTTCAATTTTATGTATATATACAAAAAGGTTATTTTATAATTTTAGTACGGTATTTGAGAAAATTATTTAAAAATTTTGTTGCCTTTTTTTTTATTAATAACTAATTAAAATTGGCGGATTGTAATAACGTCCCCATTATAGTAATTTTTTAATAAAATTTTAAAAATAAATGGTTATAAAAAAAATAACACAATAACTATAAAAAAAGTATTTACAAATAAATTATCAAAATGCACCACTGATACTGCGCTTTAATTTTGCAGTTAAAAGCTTTTTTTTTTATTATTATTTTTTTTTTTACAAAATAATTATTTCTATGTATTTTTATTATCCATTTACTAAAGAATATTTTAAGTTCCTTATAAGACCTTCTTATAGATCCATTAAAGATATATAAATGAACAATAATACAATACGTATTATAATGTAAAATTTGTGCAATTAATAATTATAGACTAATTACTATTAATAAATCGCAGTAAGAAATAATCGTAGTTTTATAATAACTCGTCATTTTTATATCCTGTACTGTATGTACATATTTCATTCGCAACAAAAATTAATAAAAATAATAATAAAAATGTAATTTGTTAAACGCGACTAAGATTTTTCAATGCCTAGTAGTCAGTATTCACAACAAATCATTTACAATATTTGAAGTTATTCTTCAAAAATATATAATACCATCACAGTACCATACTGTAAATAAGATCCAAAATATATTACAAATATAAATAAAAATAAGACATGAATTAAGTATATTAATATAAAATTTAATTTTAAAAATAATAGAAAAATATAATAATTTTAATATTTTAAAATTAAATAAAATATATAAAATTTTACTTTTTATTTATTAGTAACTATAATAAATTATAAAAAACATTATATTTCAGAATCTATATTAAAAACTTCATTATAAAAATCAATATTATTAAATATTCAAATGTGTACTGTTTATACGTATAAAATACTTTTGTGATTTAAAATATGCTTTAATTTTTTTCCCATTGTTTCTAAGTAACAAAAATACTAAAGTAACTCATGATTTCTTTATGTACTGCAATTAATCTAAAAAACTAATTACACATAACAATAATTGTAAAAATAATAATAAGATAACAAAGTGAATTTAAGCATTCTTTAATAAAAAAGATTCAAACTAGTAAATTTTCAAGAAAAAGTAAAATTTGAAACTTTACTTTCAATCAAATAATTATTCTCTACAAAAAGTTACTTTCATCAATTAGAAATCACACAATATAATCCCTTATATAAAAATTATCAATACTTTTACAAAATACACTCTAAATTATATAATACACTAATTATTATATAAAAAAATCTACATTCTACATAACTAACCTGTTAGCAGCTGATAACCATATGTTATATAAAATCACAAAAATATAAAAGTGAGAGTTAAAAATTCACTCACTCAAACACACAAAATAATACTTTCACTTCTATGCAGTCAGTTAAAATAATTAAATATAGTAAAGCTCTGGTTTAGTACTGTATAGCCGAGTAGTAAACACTGCTCAAGTATACTGGCTATCTCACTGCCAATAACATTGCAAATCTTTTAGACATAGCGATTATAAGACTTCACTATATAATCGATGTATTAATAGTTTCGATCTTTATTAAAATATAAGATTTTATTTTAGCGCCAAGAAACTTTTGAGATTTTGTGTTAGAAATTTATAAGCACGAAAAACAAGACATGTATTTTGCATTTTTTTAAAGTATTTATTTTAAAAATATACTTTTTTATTCAACTACATTTTTATTCAAATTAAAATCGTTTAAAACGACTGATAGTTCATAATTTTATCGCTGTTTTAATTTTATTATTATTATATGTAACCGTTTTTTTTTTTAATTACTAATTTTACGAAGTTAGCAATTTATTCAAAATGAAATGATTTTAAAAATTTGACACAAATAATTTTATCGCTGATTTTTAATATTAGTATACGTTCTGTAGTAATTATAATAAATTGGATAATTTTATTTCATTATAGGTAAAAGTCTTGGTAATTTTTAAAGTTAGAAATGAGATTTTACTTTATATTAAATTTTACTACAATTAAAAAAAAAAAGTTAATGGGCCAATTTGCAAATCTATAGTTGAAAACAAAGTAATTCACTCTTTGAGAGAGAGAGAGAGAGAGAGAGAGAGAGAGAGAGAGAGAGAGAGAGAGAGAGAGAGAGAGAGAGAATAAGCAACTCAATACCTAATATGCACTTTTTTTTGTTAAAATTTCCAGCACGACTTCAAAACTTTATAACACAATTCTCTAACTTTTTAACTATATTTATGTAGAAAATAAAAATTTCCTTACAGAAAACTTTAACTTATATAAAAGACTTTTTCCAAATAACTTGAAACTTAAAAAACTACAATAAGTGCAAGTCACCAGTATCAAAGAAATCTATGTTTTACGTGACATTTCTGCATTTGAAAAATATTGCATAAAATTATTATTTACATTAATAAATTTCTATGCCACTGTTTTCTTACTTTCAACTAGTTTTAATAATAAACAAATTAATAAATAAACTCACACATAGAAACACAATTATTTTGTCACTAAAAAATGACAATAAATAAATTGACTCACGAATAGCAATACGATATTTTTTCTTAACAATTTTCAAGCACCACCACAACAATACATTACAAACTATAAAATAACAACCAAATGTCTTCACAACATTGTATAATCAATAATTGCTATTATTATCAGTATAAAGTCTCAGTGCGTCAGTAATGATAACTCTTATCATACATGTGGGGGGAGGAGGGGGGTACAAAACAACGTGCCGGAGATAATGAAAACAATAGTTATATAAATATAATTTAATTCTGTCATTATGGAATAATTTAGTTATTATTGTTTTATTTTTATCATCTTTTTTTATTGCTATTGAATTAAATGGTGTAACTTTTGTATTAATTTGAAATGTGCAAGTATTATTGCATAGGGAGGTTTATTGGCATTTTCTAACTGAAAGATAAGAGAAATATGTTTATATGCAAATAAAATAATAGTAAAACACGTAAAAAAATATATATAATCTTTCTTGGTTATAGCAATTTATTTCCACAACTTACATAATAAGGGGCATTTTCTACAACCTTATATGTGAAAATACCATCTTTTGACTTATTTTGCAATTTTCACTTTAAAAACATTAAAATTACTGTTATTTTGTAGTAATTTATTTTTGCATGGCAAATCACATTCACGCGATAGACAATTTTAATAAGGTTTTTGCTATTGATTTTATTGAAAAGGGAAGGGAATATGGTATAAGGAAGAGAAAGGAATGGAATGGAAAGGAAAGGAAAGGAAAGGAAAGGAAAGGAAAGGAAAGGAAAGGAAAGGAAAGGAAAGGAAAGGAAAGGAAAGGAAAGGAAAGGAAAGGAAAGGAAAGGAAAGGAAAGGAAAGGAAAGGAAAGGAAAGGAAAGGAAAGGAAAGGAAAGGAAAGGAAAGGGGAGAAAGAGAAAGAGAGATGATAGAGAGAAAAGATGCCAGAAATTGAAAAATGAGACAAATCGAACATATCATATAATCGACATAATTCGATGTATCGCAGCTCCACAAGATCGATATACTTGTGTACATACGTGTATGGAGTTAAATTGTGGTAGCGCCAAGCCAAGGACAGGGTGTTCTAGCTGCGTGTCTATATATAACTTGATACAGATGTGCCTACTTACTGTTCTTTGTACTTCCCAAGCCCTAGACCTCGCTCTACTGAGCGTCACAAATATTTCGGACATCAAATCGGATGTTACAAATTTGTTGTTTATGTTTTACACTGTTTTGTAAACATTAGGTCATTTTGCAAAACCACGAAATCATTAAAGTTTTATTTTAAGATGTCAACTTAAATCTGATGGTAACAGAATATTGATTTATTGAACTCCTTTAAACTTTATCTTTCTTCAGAATTCTATACTAAATTATTTAAATGTTTCTTCTTCTTCATTGTTGTTGTTGTTGTTTGTTTTTTTTGGTGCTTCGAACTACGAAAAAAAAAATCCACTAATTCTTTTTAAGGGAGTATAAGTGACTGACTGATACTGGCGGGGGTTAATTCCAGTCAATTTTATTTGGAAATTATATAGAATTTGTATTCTTTGATTTGATATAAATAACGTAAACAAAGAATAATTATTATGAAAATAAAAGTCTCTCTTTTGATTATTTCCGCACCGAGTCAGTCACCCACTGCCTTAAATGGAATTGCCCATTTTTTGGAGCAAGGGACCAGGGTGTACGAAAATCATTATTATAGCATAAATTATTCCAATTTGCAACTTTTAAGCTAAGATGGGCTAAAATTACGAAACTTTTTGCCTCTATGTACAGTACGTATATAAAAAAGTTACAAAAATAAGGCACTAACATTTTTTTTTTACTATATAAAAGAGCATCAGCGTTTCTTGTGCTATAAATATAAAGTAGTTCGCTTCAAGCTGCTTGAATTTTCTCACAAGTAAAAATTAGCTAATACCCCTGCCTTTGTGAATGTATAATGAAATGTTATATGCGCACTTATTTCATGTATGTATAATTAAGCTTTTGATGTAGCTCTGATATGAAGAGTGCGCAACTATAAAAGTATGTTTGAGCCTAGTTGTTATTTAATGGTTTAGTGATAAATTGTTTGATACAATACCTATATATACCACCCACTTACTTTAATTATGACTGTGTTCTATTTAAAATTATAATGGAGGTTATCGGTTTAAAATATTGTTAAAATTTTTCTGTCTTAAAACACGTAAAAGAATGTTTAGTACTTCTCATTTAAATTTCTCCGAAATCGGTGGAGTAGTTTTTTCAAAAACGAACCAAAAAAAAAAAAATATATATAATAAAAAATAAAAAAAAAAAATAAAAAAAATTGTTTTTTCCTATAAGCGTAATGTTAAATTATGGAAACCCTTACCTTCCCCGCGCGCTAAACCGATAAGCTCCATTTAATTTTAATGAATTACTCTATATGTGTACGTAAATAATTATGTGCCAATTGTAAAATTTGGATATATTTTATGTGTTTTATGCCGTCATATAAATAGAAAAAAAAAAAAAAATAACGTCATAATAAATGGAGAAGATGAAAAAATACGGCGGGGAAAGAAAAAAATAGTTTTTTTTTTAATTTTTTTATTAACCTTATAAGGTATATTTTTTACCAGGCCCTAACATAATATAATTATTATACGTATAATAAATACTTCTCTTAATAGCACAATGGGCGGGAATTACCAAAGCAATTGTTAGGTCATTTAACGGCCTTAAAATTTCTGAAACTATATGTTTAGAATTCCTAGGGTGTTTGAAAGCCTATAAAGATTTTCTGGTGACCTAACAAGTATTTTGATGATGAATCGGACCCCCTATACTTTACATAATTATAATTTTATAAATTACAAAAAGAAAAAAAAAAAAAAAAAAAAAAACGTTTTTAATCTTTTCGTTTTTTTTTTTTTCTTCTTTTTTTTTATGACGTTAATGCGGAGTACAAAAATTGTTAGCAAACAAAAATATCTGAAGTTCAGAAGAAGACATGTAAAAATAAATTGTTTATAAAAGTACAATGCACTTTCCTCACAAATGTTTTCTGTTTAAAATACTGACGCAAATGTAAAAACAAAAAACACAAACTTTATTTTAATTTAACTTTGAGTATAATATAAACAAATAATGCTGTGACAACACAACAAATTGCCACAGCAAAAGTTGGCAAACATTTAGAACACGGAGGTATAGGAGTTCGAGATCACGCGAGCAAGCAACATAACGAGACTAAAATAAACTAAATCTGCCAGCGTTATTTACAAAATATTTCAGTACTTCTATATAGTCAGGCTGTGTATAAGGGAGGAATACGTCAAGGGGTTCAATAAGGGTCATGGTTTTATTTATTGTTATAGGAACTTTTTTTTTTTTTTTTTTTTTTTTTTAGTTTATATTAAAGGAATAGATCACAAAACACTTCATGGGACTTACATAAATGACTTTAGTTTGGCTCAAAAACCCCGTAGCAATGATCAGAAAATCTTGATTTATGCAACCCACACATTTTTTATTTATTTTTTGTTTCATGTTTCTGACGTCAGAAACATGAATAATAACGAAAATTGCATACTTTACAGTATTTTCACGCTCTCTCGTGGGGCTACATTAACATTCTGGTAAAAATTGTTATCAGTTTTGAGGATCCCATTTCGTGTTTATTCATTAAAAAGCGTAATATATGTTGTTTTATGTGGTCTATGGCTTTGAGTATTGTAATACAGTAAATTAAAAATAGATGCATTTTCTTTAATTTTCTTTTACAAATTTGTGTAATTTTTAATTATTATAATAAGACTTGAAAAATAAAAGTAGGAATAAAGCACCTTTAACTTGAGTTAGAAATTTTTCTACGTGCTGAAATTTTTACTGTAGTTTTTATTTCTCTGAATTTTAACCAATAGGGTTATATTTACAAATTATTGTTTAATCTAATTGACTTCAAATTCAGGAAAATAAAAGGCTCAGTAAGCTACAGTAAAAATTTCAATATCGAGAAATAATTCTAACTCAAGTTATAGCTGCTTCATTGTCCCATAAGAAAGCATGTTAAATCGAGACAGGAACACAAAGTCGTCTGCTAGCACTTTGTTAGTATTGTTGACCTGTCAGTTTGTTTATTTTCTCACTAAACTAACTTTTGCAACTCCACTATTGTGAGAGCAAAGTTTTTTTTCTCTCTATATTCGATTTCTTTCTCTCTCTTTTTTTTTTTTTTTTGTGGAGTTTTAACAAAACACACTGCCAAAACTTTTTTATATCGAGGAAAAGCACATTGCGAAAGGCCATTTTTTTCAAGCACATAAAAAACCAATATGTCAAAAAATAAAAATAAATGAATATATAAAAAGAAAATAATTAACAAAATGAAATTTTCACATAAAACAAACACAATATCTATGATAAATAAATAGATCATAAAAATACTTCATTATTATAATTTTGTTATCAACTATTTATTATAAAATTTGTTTTTCAGTTGATTCGCTATAATAAACGAGTTTTCTAATTATTTTTGTCGTTGTTACTCATACTTAGTTATTGTGTTGTTTTTTTTTTTGTTTTTTTATGATTTCACTAAAATTTCCATTTTTTTAAAGCCATGACGAACTTCAACGTATACTATGTACGCGATTTGCATTACATTTTTTTTTATTTTTTTATTATAAATATACTGTATTTTTTTTTTTTTTTTGTATTACAATTTTTTAAGTGTTCAAATTATCTCAATGCTTTTTTTTAAGGCGCATTTAAAGCTTTGTTCACAATCAGCTTTTTTTCTAATTGGAATTGTTAATTATTTCATCAAAATAACATGCATACTTATGGAGCTCACTGAACAATTCCATTAAAAAAAAGCTTATTAATGAATAAGTCATAAATATTAATCTATTTGTTGTAACTTTGCACAGAAAAATAATTATTGCCATTTAAAGCAAGGATATTTAACAATTTGCTGCCGCAAAGTTACAACAAATATGTGCTGAATAACTATAATGAAAAGAACGAAATTTGAACACTTGATCATTGATGGTTACAATGAAAAATTGTAATGTCTAATTTTTTTTCTCATGATAATATCAACTAATTCCTACAACATATATTTACCTTATTTAGGTAGCTTTTTAACTTACTCAAAATTGAAAAGACTCGTTATAGTAAATAAGATCTTCAATACATTAGATGATATTTAGAAAGTAAATACTAAATACTTGATTTCAATGTTAAATTTTGACTCATACTCTTATATGCACGATATTTGAATACATAATTTATGATTACAAACACTCTCCTATGTAAGAGGGATTGACCTTAGTAATTTGTTTATACAAGTGAAGGTATTTTTAATATATTATAAATATATATGTCCTTGCTCATCTTTCTAGCTGTCACAATTAATGTTTTTCAAAACCATGACGTTTATATATTAAAAACGTTTTCACGTTTGTTCATTTTTTTTATTTGTTTGTTTTGAATGCATAAAAATGTGTTACAAAATTTGGATCATTTCAACCCAATAACTGAATTTTAAATTGAAAAAAAAAACAAAAAAACATATAATTATAATAATTAATTATAATATAATTATTCCAAAGGCATAATAGAACTCAAGTTTCATAATAATATATTTTGATTCACAGCTAGTCATGATTGTTATCATTGTTGTAGGGCTGTAAGCTGCAACCTCTAGTTAAACCTTAGTTATCTTTTTTTAATTGTTGCAACAATCAAAATAACAACTTAACTACGGTTCGTTTAACTAGTTAGTGAGCGTTGCAGCTTACGGGGGGTAGTGATCAAATTGTTTACTTCATGCTTTTTTTGTTGACAAACAAATTTGATAACTATAAAGTTTGCAAAAACTGCAAAAGTATTTGGAAAAAAAATAAATAAATTAAAAGCAAGCTTTTATTTAAAGTAGTTTGAACGAGGTTGTTAACAGCTGATTTTAAATTTATTTGAAGTTTGGCGCTTACTTGATTTTAATTTAATCATTAAAAACTTTGCAATAACCGAGTCTCGATCCGCTGACCCTCGTCATGTAAAAGCAGCGCTCTATCAACCGTGCTATCAAGGCACTAGATAATAATCCAGCAAATCATATATATATTGCTTTTTGTAACTATTTTCTAATCAAACACTTTTCTCGCTTCTCAGTGCATATATTAATTAATTATAATGAAGTTAATACAAATTAAGTACATTTGCAAGAGTTTTATTGACATTTATGAGCTCAATTAACGTTTATATCTCGTTTCTCCCGCGATCGCCATGATTCGGCGCCTCTAGCGGCCGATTTCCGAACTATTTAAAAATTACTGGTTAACAAAAAAATTCTCATTTTCAGCTCTTTTAGTCTCAAAGTTCTCAGTGCGTTTCGAACCAAATTTAGTTTAATGCTTTTAAAAGTTTCTTTGTTTATCAAAGAGCTTATTTATCTGTTTTTGAGTCCATTTAATAACACTTTCGCAGAAATATGAATGATCTACTGTGGAGGGGGAATGGATTTTCAGCCATTAACCAATGCTATATGAGAAAAATGCTCGACTTTGCGGCTGGTTTTTAACATGTGTTTTCGAACTAAATGTAATTTTATAATACATCAATAGGAGCGTAGAGAGATAAGGAATCTATAGGTAACAAAAAAACGGCGTTTAATAACAATGAAAGCTCGTTCAAACTACTTTAAGTAAAATTGATCGTTGTTTTTATTATTATCAATATAATACTAAAAGAATTCAGTTATTTTTGTGATGATATTTTGGCTAGCTTTTATAATTATTTATTAAGAGGGGGGGGGGGGGCACAATAATAATAATAAAAAAAATAAAAAAACTACCGTAAAATATTATTTAGGTCCATGTGTTTAGTCCAAAATACGAAATGAAAATTCAATTGTTTTACTTTTTTTTCCTATCACAAAATATTTAGGATGGAAAAAATATTGGTGCCTTAAAGAATTTAAATATAAGCTTTTTCGTCAAGCTTAAAAAAATGTGTAAAATTGATTAATAATTTTAATGATAATGACCATTATTATTTGTAACATTGATGCAATTTATTTATAATGCGAGCTTATTTTCAGTAAAACAAAATTTACATCAAAATAAGAAAAGCATGTTTTGACACATGATATTTCTATAAGTAAAATACTTATAAATATTAAATAAAAATACCAGCAAATCACAGTGCAATAAAAGACGCATTATAAAATTATAATTACAATATAGCATTGAAGGTGTTTGAATAATTTTCCAAGCTAATGCGTTATTTTAATTATTCTTTGTACGTTGGTAATTAGTAGATATAATATAGGTACACAACATAAAATAATTTCAATTTCATAGTAATTAACTTTCAGGTACGCAGTAAACTTTTTAGTGCAAAGAGAACTTAATTTATTATAAAAAAAAAATATATATATATTAAATATAGAATAATATGCTTTCACACTTTTTTTTTTTTTTTTTTTTTGGTTCTTCAGTGAATTTGACAACAAAATAAATATTTTATCTGTTAACCAAGGCATCGTATAAAGAAGACTTTCTATATATAGGGTGTATGCACATGACGTCATACTGAATGCGCTTCAACGCCATACTGGAGCAATAATAACATTGCTCAACATTGGATAAACATGGTTTTTGGCTATTTTCTTAAAGAATTTAGTTAACTATTTTGGTTATTATTATTTTTCTCGCATACCTGAAACCCTAATTCATCCTGTTAACAGTATCAATGATCTAAAAAATATTGCTAACTATAAACTGGCAAAAAGTGCAATTTTCTTATATACCAGCCCATGTCATTTATACATACATTAGGTGTAAGAGTGGGCCAGACATATTGTCAGGCTTAAACCTCGCCCTTTCAAAAATTTGTATTTTTTTTTCTCTATGCATTTTTTTTGAATAAAGACGATTATTTATTTATTTATATATGGTGTCGGCTTTTCAGTGAATGCAACCACCATTATAGGGTCGTTTGTGAATGCACTTTAAATATTACGTATATTTCAAGCAGAAGCATTTTTTTTTAATTATATATACCATGGATGATATATACCAATAATGAAAATAACAATTTGAAAAATTACATACCATAATAAGTCATTAAATAATTAACAAATTTATACCACAAGTATAAATATGAGTTTTGACGTAAAATAATAATAATAATAAAATAATGGACCACTGCAATGAACGAACTATTTAAAAATAGGTTTAAACATTTATAATTCATTTTTTTATGCAAATTTTTTTTAGTATAAATAGGTTACAACAATTAAAAAATCGTTCACTGCAAGTGGTCTATTACTTCACTGAAATGAGATCGATAATACTTTATAGTTGCATAACGTAAATTAAATTTTATTGTGATACGACTATTGAAGCGAAGCCAAAAGACAACAATAATAACAACAACAATATTATTATGCGGTATGTATTATAAAAACGTGCATAACTTCACGTGTAGATACAGTGCACGTCACTACAAGATTCACGTGCACACTTATCTTTTGATAGGTTTCCATGTGTCATTTGGGTGTCAATGCTTTGAATAATTGTATTGACATGCATGAGTATAAGAAAAGACAATCGATATAGTTAAATGTCTTCTTTGCAATAATTTTAGTATGTTCTACCATAATATAGTAATAAAGAATATGGTTCTATACCAAAGAAAAAATATACAATTATATTACTTTCTTTTTCTTTTTTGTAAGTGGAGGTTATTTTTATGATGAAGCACGCGTAAAAACTAACCTGGGTTCCATAATTTATTTTCTATTATTTAGTTATTTTTTTAAGAAAAACTGCAGCATTGAGACCAAAAAAATAATAGTAATATATTTAAATAAATTGATAAAAAAAATTAAAATTACATCAGATATTCTTATTTGCTAATTTCTAATAACTATGTAAGGCAAATAACAGGTGCACTTAAATTCAAGACTAACATTTATAATTTGCAGTAATTTTATTTAGCGTTAAATTTTTAATTTTTATATACACACCCACCCAATGCTTTTTCTTATCGAAAAACAATATTGATAAATACGTTTGCAATAATCAAAAACACACCAATGCAAATCGTGAATTAAGCCAGATATCATTAAGGTAATTTTTATCTAAAGAATGTGTTAGGGGGTAGGGTACCGACGTCGGCCATTACACTCAAACTTTTCTCGTCACAAAAATCTGAAATTTTGCACAATGATACTTCAGCTTGAGACAATTTCAAATATATAAAAATTTTGGGGGGTCACCGTGTAAATTAATTTTATATGATTTTTTTGAAATTTTTGCCCATAATTATACAGTTAATTACAATATTTTTTTTTTCATTTTTTCGGGACGGTTAAACATCATGAAATTTTTATCGCGGCTATAGGTGTGACCCTTAGCTACACAATGACACTAAATTTAGACCTAAAACGCTTCTAGTTTCTGAGATGTAAGGTCCGTACCCTACCCCCTTAAAAGAACCCTACTGAATTTTGTAATATTATAATCATAATTTATATAAATAGTACATAATAATAATAAATAAATAAATGTTTTTTTTTTTTGCGGTGTTAAGTGCATAACTACAAAATTTGCAACGTTTTGAAAAGTCATATTTATGCGTCTATATGAATGATAATTTTTTAATGACAACAAACAGCGGATTTCCTTTTCCACATGTCTACGTTTGATGTTCGGGGAAAACACGATGAATTTGCTTACGACGGCAATTGTTCATTAACTTGTGTAATAATCGCTATTAAAATAAAATAACAGATGTTTTTTCCTTTGAGCTGTTACGGAAGCGTAAAGTAATAGAAAAAATCGATTAGTATAAGTATAGTAAAGATATATTAATTAAAATAAATGTGTAAAATAACAGAAAAACATTAAAATTCTGTTGGATTTTTGCCATTAATTGACTTTAATTCAGAAATTAATTAAATAATTTAATAGGAATATTAATAATATTAAGACACAGAAAGACAAAAACAATCTTTAAAAGCAATTAAAAGATCATTTCATATATTTCTGGAAATATACTTTTTGATGCGATATAATATGACTATGAATATTGTTATAGCATAATACAGTATATAATATAATGACTATAATATTGAACATTTGAGGAATTGTTTATTTAATTTTTAAGGGCTAAACAGAATGGCAAATAAAAGATGTACTGCAGTGCAAATACTTAAATTTTATAGGAAGTAATGAATCCAATTTAAATATTTAAAAATCAATATCAAATCTAAGCAAAAAAAAAAAAAAAAAAGCGTAGTTATAATTTTTTTTCACTTTCTTTCTTTCTTTCTTTCTTTCTTTCTTTCTTTCTTTCTTTCTTTCTTTCTTTCTTTCTTTCTTTCTTTCTTTCTTTCTTTCTTTCTCTCTCTCTCTCTCTCTCTCTCTCTCTCTCTCTCTCTCTCTCTCTCTCTCTCTCTCTCTCTCTCTCTCTCTCTCTCATCTTTCTTTTAATATTTAATAAAAAAATTGTAATCAGATATTCAGATAATTTATTTATACACATTTTCCTTAGTGCTATTTGATTCAAAGAGTATACCTCTATAATTTTATTCAGCACCCTTTTGCTATTTTTTTCTATATATTCAGCCATTTCTTCCAATCAACGTTTATAAGTACAATTTCTTTTCTATTCAGCCAATATTTTCAAAAAACACTTGATTTATTTATTATTTTTTAATTATTTAGAATAAGTTATATAGTTTATAACTTGAGAGTATGGGCCAAATTCTTATAAAAGCTTATAAAACTCACTCTTATTATTATTATTATTTATTTTTTTTTTTTGTATTTTATAAGAAAATTTTAAAAATTTCTCATACGAACTTTATACAGTAAACAGTAAAAATAACAAGTTTAAAAGTATGAGAAAAACATACAAAATTTCTCAGTGCTATATTATAATTATACGTCAGTGTGAAACTAGACCATAATATAAACTGTGGTTTGTTATTATAGTCTGCAAGTATACATGCATACATAATATTGTAGACTAATGAGGAAGTCTACACGAAGTTAACCCCTAGGTTTGAATACATCATTTAAAAGAGAAAAAGTAGTAGATAAACTTGGCATAGGCAATTACCTGCAAAATTGACGTTTTATTTAATAAAAGAAGAAATAAAAAATTTCAATTCCCAACCCTTTGCCGACTATGACGTCATTTGTTTACATTCGATTTTCAATTGTCTTCTGAATTTCAAACAATCACATTGTTGAAAGGCGGCCGTTGGCCGTTAAATTTTTTGAATTTGTAGCAGTTGCATGAAATCAAAAAGACAATTGAAAATCGGATGTAAACAAATTATGTCATAGTCGGCAAAGGGTTGGGAATGGAAATTTTTTATTTCTTCTTTTATTAAATATAACGTCAATTTTGAAGGTAATTGCCTATGCCAAGTTTATCTATTACTTTTTCTCTTTCAAATGACGTATTCAAACCTAGGGGTTAACTTTGTGTAGACTTCCTCATTAGTAACATGCGAGTAATATAAACTGTCTGGCTTGGCCTAATGAACTTTTTATCATGCGACGGTGTTGAGCTTGAGGTATACCATACTGTACTGTACTGAAAGTTTATAACTATAGTATGTTTATACCATGGTATAAAATTATAGTACTGCATGATCAAATGATAAAGCAAATAAAATTGATCTTACATACACAAAGAAAACATTTATAAAACTCTTAAAACTATTTTTTTTTTTTTTTTTTTTTTGCATGACATGCGCATATTTTCAGCGTTATATTGACTCAAATTAATGCAAAAAAAATGAATATGATACACAAAATCTGTATTTGAGGTTGTTGTTTTTATTAGTGTATAATGAATGATGGTGTATAGCTGCTCCATTCTCCCATAAGGAAGCATATTAAATTGAGACGCGAAACAAAAGGTTGTCTTCTAGCACGTCTAACAATAAGTTTGATTAATTTCTTACTTTCAGGAGAAGTTATTATTACAATCAAAAAAAGGTAGTCATTTTACATAAAAATGAATTTCTATTAGGACCGGATTTTCAGTTGCAAATGTCTGCTTGCGCCTGCAAATCAGCAGTTGTTACTTTTCCTGCTGCAAAACTTATTATCAATTTGTAAAATATTTCCTATCTACCTGTAATTTACTTTAAATTACCTGGAATGAACCAAAATTTATAAATATTTAGTACATTGTTGTGCGGTACGAGGAGCAACCAAACTTAAACAGTTGCAACTGAAAATCCGGTCCCTACGTTACAGCCATTTAATGCAATCAGATGGAGATTTCAGCTGACGCAAAACTACATTTAAATACATATTATTCTCATTTGCCGATATAAATTATTTTTTAGTAAAATGACGATACAAAAAAAAAAAAATAATAATAATAAAAAAAAAAAAAAAAAAGAAAAAAAAAAAAAAAAAAAAAAAAAAAAGAAAAGAAACAATCAATTACTCACACATTGACCTCTGGTTGTTTCGATCCCATATATATATATATATATTTTTTTTTTTTAATTTTTTAGAACGATGTCAAGTATATGGACGCTAGATGTGTTATTTTTCAATGTAGTAAAATTTATAAGTTGGCTTTCATACTTATACAGAGTACGTCTATGATTGTTATAATGTAAGTAGCTATTGAAATATTTGTGCCAAGTTTTTGCAACTTGTTAAGCATAACAAAATATAGGTTAAAATTTTATCGGCCAAGTTTATGGTGTTATGTTAATGAAGATTTTTAGGAAATATGAACCACACGTCATTATTTTTAAATTAATGATTTCAAAACAGTATACAAATTAACAACAATAATTGATATTACAAAGAAAGGCACGCGTTTATCTGATGCATTTTTAACTATTTTTAAAGAAATAAGAAACCAATGAATTGTAAGAAATAAAATGTTAATTTATTTTAATATACATTTTTAGAAACTTTTTTTTTTTTTTTTTTTTTTTTTTTGATATGCCCTTTTAAATTATTACTCACAAAATGGGACACATGAAACTGATAATAGTTTTCGCCAAGACTCATTTAATGTAACCACCATGCAAGAGAGCGCTAAATAACTGTAAAGTAGGCGTTTTTCGCGATTTTTTGGCTCACCATATCGTCATGCTGAGACGATATTAAAATAAATAAATAAAATAAAAATACTGTACTGGTTGCATAAGTCAAATTTGCGTATGAGCTTTTCTTTTCTTTTTTTTTTTTTTTTTCTAAATAAATATTATTACTGTATCTCAATTCCCATGTTGTGTTTTGTAAAATAACAAACAACGGTGTAAAGAATCAAGAAAAAAAAAAAAGAAAAAAAAAGTAGAATTATTATAACCTTTTGCCCTAGACGTCAATTACTATAACTACAAATCACTCAATCACACACAAGTACAATAACAAAGCAGTTATAAAGTGCAACTTAATATGGAGCAGTATGTGATACATATATATATATATATATATATATATATATATATATATATATATATATATATATATATATATATATATATATGCACAGCTTGCATATATTATAAAGTGCACTTCAGTGTGACGGACGAAAGGGCAAGGCCAATGTGATGCAAGGAGACATACTACTTCATGTATAGCAATGTCAATGCACGTGCATCTTGCATGGATACTGCGGCTTTTACAACATCTATATTTATATTGCTTCAGTTTGATAAGATCGTGATTAATCGACAATTTACTTCAGACGTGATGGTACTTTTTTGGACTTGATATATATATATCAAGTCCAAATTTTTAGCACACGTTTGTTTTGATCATTAACTATGGTATTGAATAATAAAGGAACAACTGTTTAGCGTCTGACTATAAGCGATTTCGCTTACATCCGCTTCCGTTTCGACATACTACGCATGCGTAGTAAGGAGAAACGGAAGTGGATGTGACTGAAATCGCTTATATAATCGGCCTCAAAACCGTTGTTCCTTTACTAGTCAATAAGATTGTATTCTAGTGTTTCATACAATATGCAATCATTCTCCTCCCATAGTTATTAGTTGTAGTGCATTCCCCCTATATTTTTACCTCAAAACAGTTGTTCGTTTGTGTATTGGTGGGTACATTGGCTTTGATATTTCTTTATTAGTCAATTGCAGTGCACTAAATTTAAAATTGGTTATATCCATTGGTTATGTGGAAAAAAAAAATGAAATGGGAAATATGGGACGCCCTATGCTATGGTTATAACCATATTTTATGTTGTTATTTTTTAATTTTTTTCTCTCATTTTTTTCCATTTATTTTTGGATACATTTCTCCAACTAATTATTGGAGAAATTTTATTATGATCTTACAATAAAAAGTAAGTGACAAATGGGGTGGTAAAATCACCCCACAGGTCCAAAGTCACCCCATTTTACGAAAGCACAGTGATCAAACATTTCTTACTTTATCTGTAGTAAAGATCAATGTTTTCTCAAAAGCAACCCGTTTTGGTGTCTCATTAAAATACTTTCTTTACATTTTTACATACAGAGACGAGATGTGTTTTCTTGTATATATATATTGTATGGTTTTCTGTACACTACATTTTCATAATAACGAGAAAATACAGAGAAAGGGGGGGGGGGGGGGGGGAATACAAGTAAAATTGAAAGGATGGGATGGCCGAGTGTTAAAGACATATTTTGTAAACTTTAAAAATCAATATAAGACACCAAGGATTTGTTTTAAATGATCAGTACTGTTAAAACGATGAGTTCAAATTTTATTGCATTAAAAATAATAATTTTGTTGGAATAATAATAATAAAAAATATTAAATATCAACAGTGTTTTCAACAAGAGAAACAAAAATACTTAATAAATTTATAATTTTTATTATCGTCATAATTTTTTATCCTTCATTTGTTGTTGTTGATAATATATTTACGTCATGTTTAATAACCAGTGTCAAAATTACCTTAAAAATACAGTAATTGTCGGAAATAATAACAACTGAATATATAGGAGATAATAACAAGAGCTAGCTTATAATTATGATAGTTTGCATGTTGAGAGAGGGAGAGGGAGAGAGAGAGAGAGAGAGAGAACAAGAGAGGTAAATGAACTAAATAATCTCCAAGGCAAAGAAAACAGCTACATACCATAAATACTTATTGACAGAGACTGGATTGAAGAAAATAAGATTTATTATTATAAAACAGTAAATAAATAAAACAATGAATTAATGCACTCACCTTCCTAGTAAAGCAACGAGACTGAAACGTCAATTAAAATTAATAAACAAGGAATGACTATTGTTGTCGTCTGCACAACACGATTATGTATTAACAACTGAATTATACTTGCAGTACTTTTCATAAGCTACTATACGTTGTCTTAAGTTTTAAATAATATGTTGCATCATATTGTTTATTACTCTTTTTGCGCAATAGTGGGGAAGAGGAAGGGCGTACTTTTTCAAAATGTAATATCAGATTTATGTCTTCAAAAACACGTGAAAGTGTCTCTTGTTTCAATTTTCAGCACTTTTAACTACAAATTAGGAAATTACAGGTATATGGACGCCAAAAAAGAATTTGTCTACCTTTACAATAATTTTTAGTATTCAAATCTCCATCAAGCTCATCGATAGAGCTTAGAGCGTGAGAAGGCCAAGGGTGCCCTAATTTCATATCCTTTAATATTTCAGGACAATGTTTGTTGTTGTTTTTGTTGTTGTTGTTGAGAAATCTACTGCATTGAGTAATATATTTAATTGAGGAATACTAGACACAGTTACGTGTTTTAATCCATAGAATTTTTTTTAATGATTTTTCACTACCGACAATCTCCTGAAACGAGGCAAATGGCAAATCGAATGTATAGTATAATTATATTTGATGGTAAATGAAAAATAATAACAATAAACGTCCTAAAAATACGTAACATAATTCTATAAATTAATATATAAACATTGAAAACAACATACATAGAAACAAAACTACAATGCGAACTTAATTAAATTCAAACGGTTGGCGAACATAACATTTTATTTTTACCGAAAGAAATATTTTATAATAAATAAATATAATTATTGTGTTTCATTGTCAGGCGTTTCCGTTCAAAAGCCTGTTTTTTTTAAAAACATAAGTTATCTAAAATCATACATTATGTAATATAATAAATATAACGGGACATTAATTATGGCAATCCGCCGCCTTTAGAGCTGAGCGCGTTAACAAAAACTAGGTTGACTCTGTTATTGAAAATCAATTTTATTAATGTACATTTTATTTTTAATAAATTTTAGCCTAAAAATATATTTTTAATAAATTATTTTTTATAAAAAGCAAAACTTTTTTTTTTCAGTTTTATTTTATGCACTTTGTTTTTTTGCTTATGTGGATATATTATAAAATTTCATATTTAATTGTATGTAATTCTATTTGTGACACAACAAAAAATGAAATTGATAACAAATTGGTTTTCTTAGGGAATTATAGGAACCTTCTAGAACCCTCTTAATATCCTAAAAAGGGGGAAATTCCCCATGATATTCTTTAAAACTTTATTTTGGAAAATAAATATGTACTGTACCATGATAGGAGTGTTTCCCATGATAGTACAATTTCAAATTAGCTAGAATTAAAATTAAACATTCTATTCTCGTAATAGAAAAAAAAAAAAAAAAAAGGTGATGCAATTTTTCGTTTTTTACATGAAATAAAAATCCCGGAAAAAAAATGAAGAAAAATGCACAATATAATTTTGAAATAATCTTTCACAGTTGTTGCAGTTGTATAGCAATAAAAGAAAACACGTACCGAAAGTTATCCTCACAGTCATCCTCAAAATTGTATAAAATTGCAGTAGTGCCAACTTTATAAAGTTATCACTAAAATGAACTAAATCCTGTGAGGATGTGAGGACGGGTGAGGATAAAGAATAGAAAGGCGCGTAAACTGGATTAAGTTTCAAAGTGATATTTAATATAGGACAGAATGAAAGTGATGAAAGTGTTTTTCCTAATGTTCCAATGAATCAAGGCAAGAAAAAGCGGCAATTATATTATAATACAGTAGAACGATAGAAATCAAAATTTAAGATAGGATTTGTAACGCTAACATAATTTATAAAGAACATCTATTTTATTTTATATGAATATATAATAATAATTTAAATAAATATAATTTCATACATATATATATATATATATATATATAATATATATAGGCCTATATATTCAAATAATCTTATATAATGCTTAAAAATTAGATATATTTAGGATTATATATTATATATAATATATATATATATTGGAATGCATATAAATATACTCGTCATATCTATTATATACTTAATTTATTGTCTCCAACGTCAAGATTTTAGGGGAGCACACTTCAAATTAAAAAAAAAAAAAAAAAAAAAAAAATTATAAAAAAATGGAAATGCTATTTTTTTATTAATGAATCTTCTTTATCAGTTCATTAACTGTAAAAACACGAAGTTTCAAGAAAATCTACCGGTTTTTAAACTTTTGACAGCCAAGGGAAATCCACTTAACGACTCAGAATAGTAGCCTATACATATATGTATAGTCCTTCATAACTGACTGTAAAAAGTTTAAAAACCGGTAGATTCTCTTTAAACTTTGTGTAATTAAAGACTATTAATATACTTTTTAGAATAATTAATAAAAAAAATAGCATTTCTACTTCCTTCTATTTTTAAAACTTAATTTATTGTCTCCAACGTCAAGATTTTAGGGGAGCACACTTCAAATTTTAAAAAAAAAAAATTATAAAAAAAAGGAAATGCTATTTTTTTATTAATGAATCTTCTTTATCAGTTCATTAACTGTAAAAACACGAAGTTTCAAGAAAATCTACCGGTTTTTAAACTTTTGACAGCCAATAGGGAAATCCACTTAACGACTCAGAATAGTAGCCTATACATATATGTATAGTCCTTCATAACTGACTGTAAAAAGTTTAAAAACCGGTAGATTCTCTTTAAACTTTGTGTAATTAAAGACTATTAATATACTTTTTAGAATAATTAATAAAAAAATAGCATTTCTACTTCCTTCTATTTTTAAACCTTAATTTATTGTCTCCAACGTCAAGATTTTAGGGGAGCACACTTCAAATTAAAAAAAAAAAAAAAAAAAAAAAATTATAAAAAAATGGAAATGCTATTTTTTTATTAATGAATCTTCTTTATCAGATCATTAACTGTAAAAACACGAAGTTTCAAGAAAATCTACCGGTTTTTAAACTTTTGACAGCCAAGGGAAATCCACTTAACGAATCATATAGCCTATACATAAATGTATATAGTCATTCATAACTGACTGTAAAAAGTTTAAAAACCGGTAGATTCTCTTTAAACTTTGTGTAATTAAAGACTATTAATATACTTTTTAGAATAATTAATAAAAAAATAGCATTTCTACTTCCTTCTATTTTTAAAACTTAATTTATTGTCTCCAACGTCAAGATTTTAGGGGAGCACACTTCAAATTTTAAAAAAAAAAAAATTATAAAAAAAAGGAAATGCTATTTTTTTATTAATGAATCTTCTTTATCAGTTCATTAACTGTAAAAACACGAAGTTTCAAGAAAATCTACCGGTTTTTAAACTTTTGACAGCCAATAGGGAAATCCACTTAACGACTCAGAATAGTAGCCTATACATATATGTATAGTCCTTCATAACTGACTTTAAAAAGTTTAAAAACCGGTAGATTCTCTTTAAACTTTGTGTAATTAAAGACTATTAATATACTTTTTAGAATAATTAATAAAAAAATAGCATTTCTACTTCCTTCTATTTTTAAACCTTAATTTATTGTCTCCAACGTCAAGATTTTAGGGGAGCACACTTCAAATTAAAAAAAAAAAAAAATTATAAAAAAATGGAAATGCTATTTTTTTATTAATGAATCTTCTTTATCAGATCATTAACTGTAAAAACACGAAGTTTCAAGAAAATCTACCGGTTTTTAAACTTTTGACAGCCAAGGGAAATCCACTTAACGACTCAGAATAGTAGCCTATACATATATGTATAGTCCTTCATAACTGACTGTAAAAAGTTTAAAAACCGGTAGATTCTCTTTAAACTTTGTGTAATTAAAGACTATTAATATACTTTTTAGAATAATTAATAAAAAAATAGCATTTCTACTTCCTTCTATTTTTAAAACTTAATTTATTGTCTCCAACGTCAAGATTTTAGGGGAGCACACTTCAAATTTAAAAAAAAAACAAAAAAAAAAATTATAAAAAAATGGAAATGCTATTTTTTTATTAATGAATCTTCTTTATCAGTTCATTAACTGTAAAAACACGAAGTTTCAAGAAAATCTACCGGTTTTTAAACTTTTGACAGCCAAGGGAAATCCACTTAACGAATCATATAGCCTATACATAAATGTATATAGTCCTTCATAACTGACTGTAAAAAGTTTAAAAACCGGTAGATTCTCTTTAAACTTTGTGTAATTAAAGACTATTAATATACTTTTTAGAATAATTAATAAAAAAATAGCATTTCTACTTCCTTCTATTTTTAAAACTTAATTTATTGTCTCCAACGTCAAGATTTTAGGGGAGCACACTTCAAATTTTTAAAAAAAAAAATATATATATAAAAAAATGGAAATGCTAATTTTTTATTAATGAATCTTCTTTATCAGTTCATTAACTGTAAAAACACGAAGTTTCAAGAAAATCTACCGGTTTTTAAACTTTTGACAGCCAAGGGAAATCCACTTAACGACTCAGAATAGTAGCCTATACATATATGTATAGTCCTTCATAACTGACTGTAAAAAGTTTAAAAACCGGTAGATTCTCTTTAAACTTTGTTTAATTAAAGATTATTAATATACTTTTTAGAATAATTAATAAGAAAATAGCATTTCTACTTCCTTCTATTTTTAAAACTTAATTTATTTTCTCCAACGTCAAGATTTTAAAAAGCACACTTCAGATTAAAAAAAAAAAATTATAAAAAAATTGAAATGCTATTTTTTTGTTCATGAATCTTCTTTATCAGTTCATTAACTGTAAAAACACGAAGTTTCAAGAAAATCTACCGGTTTTTAAACATTTGAGAGCCAAAAGAAATCAATTTAACGAATCATGCAGAATAGTAGCCTATACAAATATGTATATAGTCCTTCAAAACTGACTGTAAAAAGTTTAAAAACCGGTAGATTCTCTTTAAACTTTGTGTAATCAATAATTATTATTATTCTTATTAGAATAATTAATAAAAAAAATAGCATTTCTACTTTCTTCTATTTTTAAAACTTAATTTATTTTCTCAAACGTCAAGATTTTAGGAAGCACACTTCAGATTAAAAAAAAAAATTATAAAAACAGGGAAATGCTATTTTTTTATTAATGAATCTTCTTTATCAGTTCATTAACTGTAAAAACACGAAGTTTCAAGAAAATCTACCGGTTTTTTAACTTTTGACAGCCAACGGAAATCAACTTAACGATTCATAGCCTATACATATATGTATAGTCCTTCATAACTGACTGTAAAAAATTTAAAACCGGAAGATTCTTTTTAAACATTGTGTAATTAAAGATTATTAATATACTTTTTAGAATAATTAATAAAAAAATAGCATTTCTACTTCCTTCTATTTTTTAAACTTAATTTATTTTCTCCAACATCAAGATTTTAGGGGAGCACACTTCAAATTTAAAAAAAAATATATATATATATAAAAATGGAAATGCTTTTTTTTTATTAATGAATCTTCTTTATCAGTTCATTAACTGTAAAAACACGAAGTTTCAAGAAAATCTACCAGTTTTTAAACTTTTGACAGCCAAGGGAAATCAACTTAACGACTCAGAATAGTAGCCTATACATATATGTATAGTCCTTCATAACTGAATGTAAAAAGTTTAAAAACCGGTAGATTCTCTTTAAATTTTGTTTAATTGAAGATTATTAATATACTTTTTAGAATAATTAATAAGAAAATAGCATTTCTACTTCCTTCTATTTTTAAAACTTAATTTATTTTCTCCAACGTCAAGATTTTAGGGGAGCACACTTCAAATTTAAAAAAAAAATATATATATATAAAAAAATGGAAATGCTATTTTTTTATTCATGAATCTTCTTTATCAGTTCATTAACTGTAAAAACACGAAGTTTCAAGGAAATCTGCCGGTTTTTAAACTTTTGACAGCCAAGGGAAATCAACTTAACGAATCATAGTAGACTATACATATATGTATAGTCCTTCATAACTGACTGTAAAAAGTTAAAAAAGCGGTAGATTCTCTTTAAATTTTGTGTATTTAAAGATTATTAATATACTTTTTAGAATAATTAATAAAAAAATAGTATTTCTACTGCCTTCTATTTTTAAAAATTTATTTATTTTCTCCAACGTCCAGATTTTAGGAAGCACACTTCAGATTAAAAAAAAAATTATAAAAACAGGAAAATGCTATTTTTTTATTAATGAATATTCTTAATTAGTTCATTAACTATAAAAACACAAAGTTTGAAGAAAATCTACCGGTTTTTAAACTTTTGACAGCCAAAGGAAATCAACTTAACGGCTCAGATAATAGCCTATAGCTTTTATATATAAAAATCCTATTTTTTACTACACTGCCTGTGAAAAGTTTAAAAACCGGTAGATTTTCTTTAAACTTTGTGTTTTTACAGTTAAAGAACTGATTAAGAATATTCATTAATAAAAAAATAGCATTTTCCTGTTTTTATAATTTTTTTTTTTTAATCTGAAGTGTGCTTCCTAAAATCTGGACGTTGGAGAAAATAAATAAATTTTTAAAAATAGAAGGCAGTAGAAATACTATTTTTTTTTATTAATTATTCTACTAATTATATTAATAATCTTTAATTACACAAAGTTTGAAGAGAATCTACCGGTTTTTAAACTTTTCACAGGCAGAGTGTAGTAAAAAAAAAGATTTTTATATATAGGCTATATTATCTGAGCCGTTAAGTTGATTTCCCTTAGCTGTCAAAAGTTTAAAAACCGGTACATTTTCTTCAAACTTCGTGTTTTTACAGTTAATGAACTGATAAAGAATATTCATTAATAAAAAAATAGCATTTTCATTTTTTTATATTTTTTTTTTTTATATATTTTTTTTTTAAATTTGAAGTGTGCTCTCTTAAAATCTTGACATTGGAGAAAATAAATTAAGTTTTAAAAATAGAAGGAAGTAGAAATGCTATTTTTTTATTAATTATTCTAAAAAGTATATTAATAGTCTTTAATTACACAAAGTTTAAAGAGAATCTACCGGTTTTTAAACTTTTTACAGTCAGTTATGAA